>OMOV01088431.1:0-11181 GCA_900312565.1 Beryx splendens | reverse complement strand
CAGAGTGTGTTGGAGCCGGTAGCAGGTACAGCAGGAGCCCATTAGTGCAGAGCCCCGCTCTGATTGGATAAGCCAGAGAAACCGGGAGACTGCCTCTGAATAATTGATGCGCATTGTGCAGACGCTGGACAAGGGAAGAAGACAGATCAGAGAGCAAGGGAAGAGAGAGACATAGAGAGAGAGAGAGAAAGAGAGAGAGAGAGTAAAAGAGAAGAAGAGAGAGAAAGAGGAGGAGGGGGAGAGAAGAGGTAAGAAAGAAAGAGTGAGGAGAGTAAGGGATCTGTACAGAGAGCGAGAGTGATAAGGCACAGACAGGAGGCTTGGAAGAAGCAAAAGCTTTGAGAGTTGCCACTGGCCTCTGCAGGAACAGGAGTATTTGTGACACTTGAGTCTTTTCTCTGCACTATGAAGGGAATGAGATGAGACGTGCAGGGACTTTGCTTGGCTCTGGGTAAGTGCAGGTACATGTGTGTGCGCGTGTGTGTGTGTGTGTTTATGTGTGTGTGCTGTCCACGTGTGTATCTTTGCCCAGAACTATTTAGTAAATTATTTATGTGAGTGAGTGCGTATTCATGCATGTGTACTAAGGGAGCAGGATCAGGGGTTAATAGAGGCCAATTGAGCCGTTGATTTAGGTCTGTTGGGTCTAAGAAGATGCAATTAGACTTGCCATAATTGAAACCATATTAGTTTGACAGAGGTTTTCTCTTGGGTCAAATTGTTCTCTCATATACTCTTAATGTGTCTAAATGCAGAAATTTAAACTCCCAACAGTGCTTTGTCACTGTTTGGTCCATTGCAACTGTAAATCGAACCTTAAATACTATGTCTACTCTGTCTGGTCTGCTAGTACGACTGTAGTCCAAAGCACTGGCCGCTCGCACATGACAGGATCAGGACAGATCAGCTGACCACAGCTTGACCTACATGCTGTTCTGTTCTGTCATGGGGTCATTCTGTGTGTGTGTGTGTATGAATGTGCTTTTGTCAGTGCACGTGCTTGTGTCAGTGCATGTGTGTTAGTGCATGTGCTTCTGTGGCAGCAGAAGATGACCCACTTTTCCAGTGTGAGTTGGTTCTTTTTAAGTTGTTGACCTGTGCTTGGAGCCAGAGCCTGTCTGCCTGTCCAGTCATTAGGGATGAGAGTGTAGTCCTGGAAGGACAATGCAGTTATATCAGCGTGCAGAAAGGCCTGCCTCCCATTTTCATCATCCCCACTTTGATTGCATTTACAAGCATTAAAGAATTTATCTCAGCAGGCTGATGGAAATCACCTTCTTCTGGAGTGAAGGTTTATCTCTCGTGAAGGTGAACAACAATCGTCAATCGAAGTGCTTTACAAACACAACATTCATAAATTAAAGTCAGTCAGACAATGAAAATGAAAATGAAAACTGTTTATATTCTGTCAGCCTACTCAGTCAGTGTTGAATCTAAACTTCAAATTTACACCATTGATTATTAAACAGCCTATTGGACATTCAGATAAATAGATTTCAGTGTGTCACTGTAAATACTCAGTGAATAATATACTCCTCCAATGACCATGTAGATAAAAACTATAATAGTACAACTTCCAGTGAACTGTGTGGAGCTGCAGCGCTTCCTGTCAGCCTGAGCAGAGTGTAAACCACTGAAACCTCCTGCATCCTCACCTCGCAGCCACATGCAGCCACTCTCCCCCCGGGCTTCCTCCTTTCTCTCCGGCTCCAAGGCATTGTGTGTCAGTTTCTCTACACAGTTCAATGACCTCTCATGTCTGCACTCTGACTACTTCTCATCAGGCTGTTTAGTGACTCACTCATGACATTTGACTATGAACTGTACTCATGCAGCCTTCATTTCTATTTGCCGTTTGTGCTTTGTTTGTGAATCATCACAACGCTTGCCATGTCTCCACCCACTGAAAGTAAATGGCCAAGTACAGTTGTACTAGCTATAGTCTTTGTTTGAGAATTCAGAGAGGAATGCCCAGTAAGACAAACTTATGTCAAGTATAGCAGTGAGGGTGGAGCTCTTAGTGCCTGAGGCATATACATATTTTTGCAGGATGTGTTGTAGAAAACACTAGAAACATTCTTCACTCTTAACACCTGCAGCAGGCTAACAGTCTTCTTAATCACGTCCATAACACTTAAGTGTTTCATTCAAGGTCTTTTGACGTCGCCTCATGGTCACCTCCTCAGTGCTTTCTGCCATAACTCATTCACCTGTAATAGGCCTACTGCTGGAGTTTCATCATTTTTTAATCATTGTCTTGCATTATGAAACATCGGCCCCGGGAAATCTCAGAATCCTTGATTGTGTTTTTCACCCTAATGATTTCATTGAAGGAACAACAGAGTGAGATGAAAGACATATTATGGAAGTTTAGAAAAGTAGCGTGTCTGGTTATAATTAGGCATGTGATATTCACTAGTTCCCCTCCAGTGGCGGGGAGCTGTGCGTGGCTGATAAGAGCAGTTCATTCACAGCTTGCCGCTCTCTGATGTTCTTTCTCTCAGTGTGAGGTGCTTTACTGTATAAGCACATCCTCACAAAACCCTGCCACTGACTCTTTGTTTGTTTACTCACTTTTTAAAATAGACCTCCGTTGCTATACTTACATTACATTTTTTCTGTGTGTATGTGTGTGTATATGCCTGTGAATGTCGATGAGACGGTTTGTGTTTATGTCTGAGTATTCACATTTATTGCACAATATATGTGGGACTCAGTTGTGGGGATGAGTGTGCGATGATCTATAGTATCTAGCACTATATTAGCATTACTATCTATTCGTTTTATGACAGTCTTCTGGTACAGATGAGGAAGGTCGTGACCGCAGGGTTAGTAATCTGACCAGGGCAGGCCAGCATACTCATGGAGCATCTGATGCCGATGCAGCTGAAAGAAAATTTTACATTCTAATCGGAATGAAGGTCCATTTTTAATGCGATGACTCTTCAGGCACAACAAATCCACCTGGAGCAGCCTGGAGTGTTGTGTAACTGATTTGGGCTGTTAATGTAACAGACTATGCCCATGTGTGAAGACATATGAGTGAGAATGACAGATAAACTGAAAGCTAAGTACTAGGCTAAGAGCTGTTATTCTTAGCAGCGGGCCATGTGCAAGCTCACAGCGTTCTGACTAGACACACCCCACAATGCATTAAGACTATCATAGTTTGTGTTTTATATAATGCGCTTAGATTGTTTTTTTGTTTTTCTGTGGCCACAGGGGATGTGGAGATCCCACATTTAGCACCTTTAGTTAGCTCTAGCTGTGTTACTGCATTATGTTTGGTGTTCATGCTGATTCTTATGACGGTCCCCAGTTTAAAAATGTGTAATTTGAACCCCACAGAAACCAACACCTGCAGGAGATGTCAGAGTGACTCAGGTAGAGCTACCCTCCCTTCTGGGCTGCAGCATCCCTTGGCTTGTGACCCACTCACATCCCGGGGAGGAGGGGATCTACCCACTCCCTCCATCTCCACCTGTCCTCTGTCCAGCATCCTTCCATCCATCCTCTCCCCCCCTCTTTCCGCTCACTTCTGGTGTCCTGCCAGAGGTCACGGTTGCAGTTCTGCCAAACCAGCACTGTGGGAAACCTGCATTGTGTCATCAATGCAAATAAACAAAACATTAAAGGCACGTTCAATAAAACATGTCTTTCATAAAAAGAAATGATAAAACACAGTTTGAGACACTTTCAGATTTTGAATATTCTGAAACGTATGAATAGTTAGTTATAGGCCTGGTTTTGGTTCAGTGTGATTTTTGACACAGTGCTGGCTTCCTCCAGGGAATGTTTGAGTTGTTCTGCCTCCAAGCCGTTGAGACTAAAGCCCATTTGATATGCTCTTCTCTTGGAAGAAGTTGGCTGAACAGAGAGGGGGCAGGATGGGGGATATCATTGGCTGCTAAATGGCTTCCATTACACTCCTGCAAAAGCATGACTTTTTATTTCACAGGATTTTATATCCCCTCCATATCCGTCTTTTGCATAATATTTTCTTCCCACACAGCATAGACCTACCTGCCACTGTTTTACAGACCTCCTCCTATCCTATGATATCTATATATATTATAAATTGCTTCTTTTTTGTCATCCCACACATTGTCTCAGTAGGCTTCTATGTGTAGTGCTGCAGTGTTCATGTTCAGAGAAAGTGTAATTTTTCATGTAGTATTTTCTCTATTGTCTGTGTTCTTACCACCAGAAGTAGAGCTGCATGCACAGTATAACGTGTCTCTATCAAAGCTTGGTGTGTTAGTGTGGCCTGTGCAGTGAAATATACATTTGTATTGAAGGCATAGGAAACTATTTTCATGAGGTGCAAGCACAGACACTGGCACAAATTCGCAGTGCTAGCGTACCTTGGTTGGGACCAACACATTTTTGATAATTTCGTGACCACAGGCGCTATAAGGTATGAGAATGTATGAGCCTTCCCATTCGGTTGACAGAATCTCTATAGCCATCCAAATGCGGCAGGACAGATATGTGTGCGCTCCATCTGCAGGTTATATATGAGGGCTGTGGCGTGCATTTTCGAAGAACTGCGCAATTGCACACGCTTCATCCAATGTGGGCAACTTGTGCAACTAGTAGCACGCTCTTCCAAAATAGGTACACAAACTTCTTTACGGACACAGATTCAAAGTTTATATGGTGCAATTGCCACACTTATCATCAGGGGTACAGGAGCACGGATAGTGACATGCAGGGGAAGCATGGGACGCAGCAGTTTACTCAGCTCCATTCTGAAGTTCTCCACTCTACATCACTGAAGTCCCTCAGGGCCATTGGGGTGCAACAGTTGCATGCATCATGTCCTCCTTTCCATCAGGTTTCAAAAGCAGCACCTGAAGCATGGCATTTTGTAATTGCAATAGCGCTAGGCCTGTGGCTGCGATGAACAACATAATGCGGTAGTGCAGAATCATGTCTGTTATTGTTTTGGTAAAATTTGATAGTGGCAGGACAGGAAAGAAGTTGCATTCAGTTAGTCACTGGTTGAAGAATTTATATCAAAGTGAAATACAGGCAAATATGACATGCAAGCACACAAGGGGCTTGTGTGATTTTGGAGTGCACGTCTGTCTGCACGTGCGCCTTCGCCAACCAAAGCCATGAAAACAACACAGGACTTGCACTAAGACATGGTGTGAGCAGGATTGCAGTGAGCCACCCAATTTGTGTTGACACTCCCCTCTACTGCGCTACCCTGCCCATTTCAGCGCGTGCAATGTCATGGCGTGCCACGAAATTACCGAACGGGCGCAGGCGGGAAAAAATCCGCTTGCACCCAATGAATTTGCCACTTCAAGGTCACTGCGCTTGATCTGCGCTGGTACGAAATTAGGACCCTTAAGCTCTCTGTTGTGTTCTTTTCTTTTTGCTCGGTAAACCACGGACGACTGTTTTTTTGCCTCAGTGCTAAGAAATTATACTCCATCATGCGCAGCTGATTGATAATATGTTCAATACGCAGTTCTGTGCATTCACACAACACACACCATGTATATGTTTTGGTAACCTTTATTCTCCCAAGGAAGGTTTGTTGAGCACATATGCTCTTTTTCAGCAGTGCCGTGCTTTAGTCGCAATCAGTTATAAATACCTTATCTGGGAGCCGCCCAGTAAAACCAAAGTCCTCTACTGTTGGCCATTCAGCATCTCCACTGAGACAGCTTTGCTATAGAGCATCTCAACAGCTGAGAGTGGGTCTCAGTCACTTTCCACCCCACTGTTCCCAACCAGTAGCTGCATGGCATGTACATGTGGCAGGTCTATGGCTTCATATTCAGAATGTGTCAAGAACTTAACAAAGCAGGTTGGGATCTTGCAACTAACTGACCAATTATGTAGGGGTACACACATTTAAACTCTATCCTAGAATGAGTTAGTTAGCACTTAGGCATGCTTTAACTGGCAAATGATACGCTCTGTAGCTGACGGCTTTTACCACACACACACAGACACTTGTGCACACACACAGCACAGTCAGAGTTCACAGTAATTAGCACTGGGGTTTCGTTGTAAAAGAGGAGTTGTACACACTCTGTCATTAGTTAATGGGCCTTGCAGCCTGTTACCAGGGCTTATTCTCCCTACCTGCTGCTCCCAGAGGGGCTGAGGTGAGGTGAGAATGAGCCAGGGCTTCTGCTAACAGTAAGCCATACAGCATTAAATACAGCCTGGATCAAGAAGTCCCATATGTCTCTAGGCATTACTCAATTAATAGCCGCAGCCTCTGAGGAGAGAAGCCGCTCGGAGTAGGTTTAGAGGAGTTTTCTGCAAAATCAGCTTACGCTCTGCTCTCTGTGGGAGATTCCTGCTGGTCATGGACAAATGGACCAGTTGTTAGGAAAGGCTCTCTCTGTCAAGACTCAATATAGATAGCCGACTAAAGGCATCAGCAGCCTCAGATTGAACTACGGCGGCTGGGGTGTCAGTGTAGTATATTTTCTGCAGGCATTTGTCATCCAGAGCGGTAACAATTCTTTTAGTATTTAACAACCATTTCACAACTTACTTATCATAAACTGATGTTTGGACTGTAAATCAAACTTACAATAGTAACTCGCAGGGTTTGGTTAATATCTTTGTTTCTAGGTAACAGCAGAGAGTTTAAATTGAATACATAATAAGCATTGTGGATTTCAACACCTTTTCTATGACTGGGGAACCTGCTGATGTACAGTCATTACTGAGTGAATAAGGTCATAACAAAGAGCCCTTAAGTAGTTTACCTTACCTTGTCTTCACCAGGTAGCTGATAGAACCTTTACAAGAAAGACTGTGATTTAAATACAGAGCTTTTCTGTGATTTAAATGAAATGGGAATAAATGGAAAGAGGGAAGAGTGGGGGAGGGAGAGAGAGAGAGATATGACGAGGGGAGAGACCTTGCTTTTATATTCTTGCAGCCGTTTCTCATCTTACTGTTGGCTAGATTGCCGCCGCCCTTGGCAACAACTCCTCTTTGTTTACCATTAGCGAAGATAACAAAACATCTTAATTAACACTGTTTAAAGTGCGCAAAGTTTAGATGGATGGATCAAAATGAAGGTTAAAGTTTCAGAGAGACATTAAAAAGAACGACTGAGGGAATGTAGGTGTGCGCATGCGAAGGGCTTCTATGCAGACAAGAGAGAGAGGGAGAGTAGTGTGGTAGTAGCTGGCTTGATGGTGTGTTGGCAGGGTTTTTGACACTGGGGACTGTGGGGTGAAAACAAGGTCATGTACACTTTACTAAGCTCTCTAAATATGCAGGGTGCCCTGAGCAGACCCTCGCTCTATTATGAATGACTTCTGGCCTTGGCAGCTTGTTAGACTCAATGGCCCATGGTCATACTGATATGATAAGTCACCACTGCTCCCCTTTTCTCCTCTGCCTCTCTCTTTCTCTCTCTCTCTCTCTCTCTCAGAGCGACTCCATCACTTGTGCTTGGAGCTGATCTTTAGGTCTAAATGGTGGGTTGCCAGTTGAAGAGACAGGCCCTTGTGTGGAGGTGGTGATTTAGTGGGCCGATAAGCTCTCTGTAATGGCAGGGTGGAATAATTCCTCTTTAACTAGGAGGCTTGGCTCTCTCCACCCTCTAGAAAAAAAATGTCACTGCTGTTTTGCGTCTCCCCTTCTCCTCTCCTCCTTCTCTCTGCTTCCCTCACTTGTCTTTGTAAATACAGTTACCTGTCAGATTAGATCTGAACGAATCAAAAAAGTCTCATGCATCAATAGCTTAAGCATTGTACATCATAATATACTGTACAGGCTACAGTCGGCACAACACAGCGCAGACTGATAACATTGTCAGGGTCTACTTTTCAGAAGAGGAATGGAGTCACTTTTTCATTCACACTCATGTTTTTATGATTAAATTCCAAGGCATTTTGACAAGCACTTGTTCATAAAACTTACAATGCAGTATAATATCAATATCATCCACAGTTCAAAACTCAGAAACAAGGTTTTCACATCATCAAAGCTCTAAATCTTGAAACCTCAAACCCAGGTGTTACCAGACACCTGGGTCTTCCACTGCAAAAACTAATCACCTTAATAAGTAATTTAATCTAGCATTGAGCCCTAAAATCATCTATTTCTTAAAACCACAAACAAGTATAAAATCTGCCATTGGAATTAGATCATTTTAACTCTTTCCAATGCAGTTTGACTTCTGTTTCAAGATTTTTCTGCAATCAAGTGGCAATGTGTTGAAATTAAGCCAGATCACTCCACAAGTATCAAGATGTCACTTGATTCAAGAAAATTTGTGGCATAGGAAGTCGGCATAGGAAACAAGTGAAATTATCTCATCGCACTGACAAATCTGTCACTTGTTTTTAGAAAAAAAAAAAGTTTCCTCCCAGTGTTTCTGCTCTGCTCAGCTGTCTGCTGCACCAAGAGACTGAGAATGCTGAACACTGATTAGTCATTACGCTAAAGGAGTGAGGCAGAGAGGAGAGGAGATAAGAGAGGACATGGAGAGCGTGGCGAAGAATAGGAGAAGAATAGAGAGGTGGTGCGGAGAACAGAGGAGAGAAAGTGGAGAGGAGAATGATCTCTGAAGCATATCACCATTCACCACGGTGTCTTACTTCCTACATAGATTATATCAACAACACCGCCCCGTCGTTCTCTGTCGGTCTCACACTCTCCATTTCAGCCTTTCTGTCTCCCTGGCAGAGACTGGGAGACTGAGAGATCCTTTTTTACAGTAGCTAGATCCCAGTTTACAGATTACACTGCAGATAGAGAAGGTGTGTTTCTGTGTGTCTGTGAAATCCACACAGGCAATAATCTGCATAGCCAAAGGTTTATTGGGCTAGGCTGCCCCCTGGAGGCTTTAGTAGTATCTTCAGGCTGAACGGCACTAAATTACACAACACACAATAGTCCATCAAAGTCAAAATCACTGTTGAGTAAGCTTAATGTGGCATAATCAACGATTTGCATGGTAGGCATGTAAAAATCAGTTTCATCTGAAGTTACAAACAAGAAGAACGAAATCGCAAATTGTTTTTATGTGTGGCCATTCACATACCTGACCTTAACCTTGTGATAGTAAATGCACAGTGCGCGCTTAAGTGAATACACAATGCAGACCCATGTTTGAGAGAAGAGGATGGACTGTGTGTGTGCGTGCATACGTGTGCGTGGGGGAAGGCTAACGCATGTGTGTGTTTCCCTTGCAGCCCTGCTGTCGTCGTGGTGCGAGGAGCTGGGTCGTCTCCTCCTGCTGCGTCATCAGAAGAACAGGCAGAACGAACCGCAGGGCAAAGTCCCCATGCAGCCCAGCATGAACAGCATGAAGCCCGGCCTCACACACAGGTCAGTGGGGACTCTGTGGGCCTCCTGCTGTCTCTCCGTGACGTGTGCTGTCATTTTAATAACCCACGACCGCGCTTATCTGACACCCATGTTTTCAATTCAGTTCAAAGTTATTGTCTTTCCACCTCAAACATTCACAGTGATAGGAAAACTTTTTTTCCCTGGGGTCACAGCACATTCCAAATAAGAGTAAAAACAAGAGCAGCATGGACAGCACAAATACAAAATGGTGCAAAAAAGACAACAAAGTGCTAGAGTGTAATGGTAGGTCAAGTCAGGGTGTGATGGGCCGTGGTTATTGAGCTATTGCCATTGACCTTTTTAACATAACCCCCAACACATCTGTGTCAGCTCATTTTGCCAATGTAGGTGACAATTTTGCATAAAGTAGGCTCTGGATGCTAATGTTACTGCATTTCCTACCTCCTACCTGGTGCCTTAGGTTAACCAGCTGGCCCTGGTTCTTTCACATAATCCATTAAACCTGCACATCAGATACACATTCAGTTTAAATACCAGCACTGTAGTCCCTTATGCTGATACATGCTTTCCTGTGTCTATCTGTTACTGTGGACAGTCAAACTCAAATAAGCGAACACTGAGTTTAACTCTTTGTTACCCTGAGTTAACTGTTTGTGGAGCTGTTGAAATGAATGGGAGGGACAGTGTAGGTCTTGAAAAACACGCTTACCCAAATCTTCATGACACAAAATTAGGCTAGGTGAACAAACAAACAAAATACAAAATCATAGTCCATCATAGTCCATCCATGCTTTCATTATTTTTAGATAAATGTGGAGTGACTGGCTATAGTGGGATTATATTTTTCGTCCTACTCTGTGACATATAATATCATGCATGTATGTGTGATGTAAAGAGGGAACTAAACTATTGTCAACACATTTTATTATATAAAGTATATTATTGATGAGTAGAAACTGACCAATGATGTAACCTGGATCATTGCCAGTAATACTTTAACTGAGCCATTTTTGTATTCACAATTATCTAGAGCAAAGATCAATATTGTAAAGAGCATGTTTGATCCCACTTGAAATATAAGTGGGATCAAAGACAGCATAACACCTTCATCATTTAATTTTTCCGCTATTCCCCAGAAATCAAGGTGGGGTGGGGTCATCTTCATTAAGGTTTTATCTTGAATGCAGCCTTTATGTAATGTGCACAGGACTAAACAGAGGTTTTCTCGTTGTTTGAAAGAGAGCCAAAACAACTTTGGAGAGAGTAGAGGTCATTCGGGGTCGAGGGACAAACTGACAGGGAAGAGAGCTGTGAAGTAATGTTTTAGAGAACATTCTGTGCTCGCTCAGATGCCTCTCTCTCTCTCTCTCTTTCGAAGAAAGCCTGGGGTTGGCTGCCAAGAGTCCTCTCGCCTTCTGCTGAGGATCTTGGGATATGTTGTGCCTTTATGAGGAAATATTGAACATGTCGTCCATTCCAAGAGCTAACCTCTGAGAGAAAACAAACCGCTCTCCAAAAACAGCAGTTCCTTCCCACTCGACTGGCCGCTCGCCTCTCCCCATGAGGGCTCGGCTTGTTTATTATTTTTCACAGATTCTCATATTTTGCCCTGAGATTTGTTTTGAATCTGAATGCCAAACATTCCAACTGCACTCTACCAGTCCATAGCCAAAAGATTTACTGCAATACCATGAAAAAGTTTCATCACATTTAATGATTTTTGGGGCTGTGTGTGTGTGTGTGTGTGTGTGTGTGTGTGTGTGTGTGTGTGTGTGTGTGTGTGTGTGTGTGTGTGTGTGTGTGTGTGGGTGTGTGTGTGTGTGGGTGTGTGTGTGTGTGTGCTGATTTGTTACAATCCACACACAGCGCAAACAA
>OMOV01088430.1:4542-14556 GCA_900312565.1 Beryx splendens | reverse complement strand
TGTTGTTTTCAATTGTATGTGTACAGGTTGAAACACATTTCCTCTAAGAGGACAATAATCTCTCTCTCTCTGTCTCTCTGTCTATCTCTGTCTCTCTGTCTCTCTGTCTCTCTCTCTCTCTCTCTCTCTCTCTCTCTCTCTCTCTCTCTATCTATCTATCTCTATCTATCTATACTGTCAAAAGCTCAGTAGGATCAGTTGATGATTTAGGTCCAGGCTTCATCTCTTAGTTTCTAAGACTAAACTTACATCACTCTTACAATTTTTGGACAGTAATGATCAATATCACGACCTGGCCAGCTCATATTCAGTGTACATGCATGCTTCAATATGTTTCGGTACGCCTGTATGGATGCAGACCGTTCTGATCTGTGACACATATTGACCTGTGTGTGGACAGGTACGCCAAGCTATCAGATTCCGATCAGAAAATCAGATTTGGCCTGCAAGTGTAAAGCCTACACGCGGCACAGATCCAATCTTGACATAGATAATTCATTTGGAATCCACTTGGTCGTTACCTGTTTAGACAGTCATGAAAACATCGGGTCTGTGTTACATTACATGAGCGTTTATGAGCCAGTGTTAATGAAGCCCGTGCTGCAAACCCAGATGACGGGAGCTCACTCTGGGAGTCTGAGCCTGGTTGACGAAAGCAGTCTGACTCATTGTTGGCTTCTCAGCCCATTTCCTTGAGTCACTCTCTAGAGAGCAATAAATATGGATTGTTTACTGATCCAGCCGTTCTTTGCTGAGCAGGACAATAGCATGCTGCTCAGTAAACGCCTCGAACATGTTCGTTGGGTCCATGAAGAGTCATGAACATGAACATAAACCAGACTTCCTCGGATGCAGCCAGTCATGGAAGCGGAGGCTACAGCACACAATGAGTCAGACCTTACAGTGAAAAATCAGAATCACTCTCATGGGTAGAAAATCATAATTTATTACACAAAAACCCTAAATGGAGCTTTCTCAGAGGAACATAACAGATAAGAAATTCTTTGTTGTCATGTTGATGGTTCACACACAGATAAAGTGTGTAATCGGCTGATGCAACATGTGCATTTCATCATGCTTTTGCAATAAAGTGCACTTGAGGACGGCCTTCTTGGATCGCTGCAACAACAGGTGCACTCATGAGTGTTCATCAAGTTTGGATTCAAATCACCTTCACATAGGTTATACATTCAAGCAATCATATCTAACACATTATAAACCTTAAATCTGACAGTGACTAATATGCCACTAATCGGCAATCAAATATACCACTAATGCGCCACTGGACGGCAATCCGGTCGTTGCATGGCTGATTTTTTCAATGGACACTAAAGAATCCTCTGCACTCCCACATGTCTTATACATACATATCGTTATCTTCCGATACATGAACCCCATGACTGTTGTGCTAGAAAAACAGCAGTGCAGTATGAACAAGCGCTTGCGCCCCTCGGCTGTGACACGTCCCACGGTCATACACCCCCGCCTGAACTAATAACAAACAAGGGACCAAAACAACATACACAGGTCATGTGAACAGTGCAGAAACATTTCAACAAAGCCTCCCATACCGTATGTACCATTCATTCGTTTTCAAGTACTGAGTAAAGTAATGCCAAAAAAAAAACAGAAAAAGATTTTCATTAAAAGGCACAGATTGGCTTTGAACACAATTAGCACAAACATTAAATAAATATTCAAAGGAAAGAGTTTCACGTGAGCACCGTTTCGCCCTCATAAAAGTGCAATGAGACAACTTAACAAAGACCGTGACGCTCATTTCAAAGGGAGTTGTCAGGAAGGATAATTGAAAACACAGCACATGACAACTGCAGCAGCAGTTTACATCAAGTCTTTCCCCCCCCCGAACCACTTTTCCACAGTAGCTGCGAGGTACACGACCAAGACGCACCAGTGTGGGTCTTTCATCAAAGGCATTCTCAGATGTTTACTTAAGCCGTGGTCACGCAAGGCATCCTTAGGCTTCACATACAAGCGGTGAACTTTCCAAAGTCCTTGGCTCCTGTGAATCAGCGTTCTGATCCCCTTATCATGCCTCTTCCTGAAGCCTGCTGGAACACCAGAAAAAACAATTCAGGTCAGGTCTCTGAAATGGGCTTTTCTACACACACAACTACACCGTAAATGTCAGTGCGACTCAAAGCGCTACTTTGTCATTCGTACGAGGTAAAACCGTTGTACCTTGGGAGAAATTCATGTGAGTCTCTGAAACTTTGGCTTCACCGGGGGCACAGGAGGGGAACAGGGCTTGATTCGGGCGACTGGAGGAGGACTGGGCTTCACTGGAGGTACAGGAGGAGGATTTGGTTTGGCTGCCATATGCTGAAAAGCAAAACAAGATCAGTTTTCACTGTGATCAATCAATGTGTAGGCGTTTACTTCTGCGCCTGTCGTTCTTGGGGGGGTTTTGGGAGATACTGTGCTGCTTTTAATTTTATTGGGTTTTTATGTCTGACTGGTGGCAGCAACTGGGGATCTGAGCAAACTTTAACAATAAAAATGTTATATAGCCGCTAGTTCTGTCCTATACTGTATCCTTGAAGTGTACTAATCATCTGTAAAGAGACTAAGGAGACCCGTCATGAGTTCCTTCATTGCTTCGAGGCTCCAGCATGACTCACCTGCTTGTTATTCAGAGGCGGCAAAGGTTTCGATGGAGGTAGCGGTTTTGGCTGTGGTGAGGAGGGAAAAAAAGTCAAGATGTTTGTGTTTGCTTTTTCACTTCAATCACAGACACATCATCAGTTTGCAGCCTGCAGTAAATAATGTAACAATATATATATATTTTTTTAAACAGCTTACCAGCTCAGAGTTAGAAGTTGCAGATACTGGAGACAATTTTGTTGGTGGCTAGGGGGAAGAAAAACGCATTGTGTACAATTTTTACTTTGCACGGACAGCGTAGATGCTATTTTTCAGATACTTCAGGCAACTCAGCTGTAACCCACCAACACATGGTTAACTAATTGGTCTTGTTGTTGCATGCTTACCTGTGGAGCGGGTCTGCTTGGGACGACAGTAACAACCAGAGGGGTGCAATCTCGCGTTGCTGTTGAATCCATGAATGTCGGCTGGCTGATCTGAGGTCTTTCCTTAACACTTAGCTCCTGGAACATCGGGTTCAGCTTGTCTGGGGCAGAATGCACTTTCCTGTGAACACAAAATTCACTTAATTGGGAAGTGGAAGCCCATACTGATATACGGCTGGTACAAAGCCCGCTCTCACACACAACAGTGTGAATCCACGTCAAAATACCTTTTAGAGGTGTAGTTTTCCCTGTTGTTCTTTTTACAGCACATCAGTCCTGCACCCACTAGAGTGACGACCAGGAGGATGGCCACTGCTGCACAGACTCCAGCTATTATCCCACTCTGGCCTGTAGACACAAGATATAGATAAGTAACTGACAATTACACAAGTGCACAATCACAAATGCACTCTGTAAAAAAAAGAAAAATACTACAGCTACGATCAATTTATATGCACTGTTGTAAATTGTTTTAGATGTTGTATGCAGCTTTGTAACTTATTATAGGTTGAGGAAACTAAAGGCATCTAGTCTACTACCAGGAGATAAATAGTCCAGTAAGGAATTTGCTCAGATGGGATGCATACTGCAAGAGGAACCATTTAGCCACCAAATTTACCATTCCAGCCAAAGTAGTTACATTTTCAAGATATTTCAGATAAAGATTAAGTCAATACTGGAAAAGGTGAAACATCACACACTCAGTGAATCACACGTTTCTTTGGTTAAGCTTTCCAGTAAGCTGTTCCAAAGAAGGGTTACCGTAGATCATGATTCAGTGTGCCTTCCCTTTTTCCGTACTGCTCACTGGGAGCTCACCTTCAAATAAAACCGATATGGGAATTTGCACGGGCCTCATTAGCAGCTAAATCTGATCCAAATGCTGTAGTTTACGTCCAAGACTTATCGACAGAGAATGTGTGATTTCATGAGATTTCCCTCCTTGTGATTCCACCCGTCAGCAGAGACAGTGAGTCCTGTACTGTACTGTACCTTCAGGCAAGTCTGCATACTGGACATCGCAGTAAGGTGGAGCCCAGCCAGGATTACAGTGGCACTCCTTCTTGTGATTACACACCTAAAGATTAAACACAATAAAACGAGTGTAGAGATGAGTCAGTGCAGTTGGGTCAAGAAGAGTCACACTGAAAATATAGTTAACTCATTTTACCACTGAAATAATCCACTCACCCCGTTGTTGTTGCATTTCTTTGCACAATCCTCCTTCTTTCCATAAACTGATGTATCCACGCATTTGTTGTCCAAGCAAACCTGCGCACAAAAAGAATGTCACTTTTTGAAGATTTGGAGCAAAAATTAAAAGTTCTACGTAACGCTCATGAACCGCATTCCCTCCCTGCTGGAAGTATACTACCTTGTTCGGTCCGCATTTGGCTCCTGCAGGGACCATGTCAAGGTTTCTGGTCCGATCGTCATCCACAGCCACGAGGCATTTCCCCCTGCTGGGCATGCTGAAGACCGCCTTCTTCCCTGTGATGGAGTCACCCACTCCATCGCAAAATATAGATCCACACTTAAGATTCCTACCAAAGGGAAATTAAATTAAAGGACAGTTTAGAATCTGGCCATATTAGCCACATTGCACAAACCTGACAAATATAATGGTGCCTAACATAAAACATGCATATTTATATCCATTACATTTGTTAATTTCATCATTCTCTTCATAACTGTAAATGTTAACTTCTCTTCAGCTGTATATGATGCACACTGCCCTTGCAAACTGCATTTCAGGACAATAAATGGCATCGTGTCATACTGTGTGCCAGTGCTACTGCAGGGACACTTTGTGGGTTTTGAAATTTTGATGAAACATACTGCAGAGTACAGCGGGTGAAGCCATATTTGCTCCTCCCACAGTGCGCTCCGTCCTGGCCCCCTCTGTTCAGGTCAAAACAACCATCTGACCCGACTTTGGCCCCTAAAACCAGAAGAAATTCACAAGAAAGAGTCACAGGATGTTGGGAGTTGTCATTTTGACATACGACTGACATTTCAATACACACTTCTGTTAGTGAGAGTGTTGTTCACTGTGTTCTCTTATGCAACAGAGATGTGCAGTAAGAGTAAACATGTGTAACCTTTCTTGGAAGAGCCATTTTCACCATGTGACACTGAGGCTCTCCTCAAACCAACAGAGTTAGACAACAGACAAACCAGCAGATGAGGTACCTGGTCCAAACAGCCTCCAGCAGTGCTGCTGATGTGTGGGGCATTGACCGTTGTAGCAGAAGCCCTGTCCCTGGTCATAGCAGGGTTTCCCGTTCATCTCAAAGCTATCTTCTGGGCAACTCTCGGACACTCCGGTGCAATACTCAGGCAGGTCGCAGTCGCCGGCAGAGGACCTGCACACACTCCCAGCCTGTTTGATCTGCGGGTTCAGTGGCATGTAGGTGATTTAGTGAGAAAGTAGACGTTGGTCAAACAGTTTATATAATTATCTTGTATATGTGTATGGTTTTTAATGACTGGCACCTCTCCCAGTCCTTGAAACTGTCATTTGAGGAAGGATGTGGTGAGTTACATGGGAATGCCAGGATATCACCCTCTGTTTCCTGTTATTATTGCACTGCTGCTGTTTCGCCCTGGTTGCTTAAACCACTCATCTGCCCTCTAAAGTGAGCCTAACCTTCTCCTGTTGCTATTTTCATGCCAGCAGTTCCCACCCGACAACAGGGTGTGTCTGTATGGCTGGCTTGGTTGCCTGGTCTGTATGTGCTGCACTGCATACTCCATCCACTGACAATACACGTCAACTGGCTTGTTTAACACAGTCCTGAGGTTTTTTTTCTAACTATGGGGTAGGAGCTCTGGTGGGAACACTCATAGCAAGACTATGATGACTAGGTTTTCATTAAGCTGGCTCCCAGGGAAAGATTACATTCCCCAGCAGGGGCCACAAAGTGCTGCATGAAAAGAGAGATATCTGGAAGAAAACAGCTCAGCAGGCTTCCGCAGAAGTTCATGTTGACCGGGCGTTAGCGGTAATAAACGGCTCTCCGTTTTGCAGCACTGTTATTTGCTGATAATGACCGCACACTTTGAATGTGCAGTAATTTGCCACTACTAACCTCTGTCCGTTTCCACCCATATTGTGTAGTCATGGCTACTAATGGTGGACAATGGGTTGGGATTAGAGATGCTTGGCTTTCATTGTTTTGAGTAGTGGATGGGCAGCTGGATGAGTAGATGGATTGATGGATGAATGTCAAGACCATGGAAGTATTTTATAGGTCAAGAAGACAGACCAATATACATTTCCAGAGGTTGTGGCATTACTTGTGTGATGATCAGCTGCATCTGAAACCCTAACCAAACCCTGTTTTCTAATAAGACCCTCCTAAGTCAACAAGTTGATTAAAACATTGTTAGTACAGGCTTTGGTTAAGATAGAAGACTTGTAGTAGAAGTGCAACCAATCAAACCAATTTTAACAAAAGACAGCAACCAGAAGATGACCAATAGTGAGTCATTTTACATCACCGGAGATTTCTTTACCCTTCAGTGATATCAGCCCTGTAAAAACTGTCTCCCAGATGTTAAACGCTATAAAGTGTTAAATGTAAATGGCTCCAGGTGTGACAGCTTTCCTAGCTCAAGGCCCACAGGGAATTATTCACCATGGTGAGTGATGGTGACTGACGATTTCTACCACAGAGCTTGAGTGGTATCAAATCATGGATTTTCAGCACTGCATTTTCCCCTGAAAATGGATGGGGAATGTCGCTTTCAAGGCATTTTGTGCTGTGATGAGAGCTAATTTTTACTTACTGGAAAATGTTTGAGAATGCCTGTTTAATAGCTAAAGCAAAAGGTATTGAGTGCTGGGGAGCAGAAAGAGTACCTGGCATTTGTCACAGCATTCCCCATGAGCACACTGGGATCCCGCTGTCAGGCGGCAGGTCGAGGCATCACAACATTGGTTCTTGCATTCCTACAAAAGACAAAAACCCACATTTATCAGGCCGGTTATGTGATTTTTCAGCTGTGTATCCAATTACTCCTTGAACAGAGGAGTGGTGAAGTAGCAGTGAAGAAAAATCAGCCGTGTAACAGACTCAAATCAAATTCAAACCCAGGACTCCCACACAAGCGATGGCACTGCCAAGAAGCCTGTCCCTGATAAGATGTGACACTGAGCTCATATCACCATAAGAAATCTGTTTTAACTAAAACTCTTTGCAGCCAAACTCCAGCTTGGGGTGTCCTGCATCGCTACTACCTTCCCTCCTACTTTCTGCAACTGTGCACACATGAAACGAAACCAGTCAGCAAAAAGGGAACCACCAACAGACAGACAAAATGCTATCTTCCCTGACCAGAGGATTTATTTAAACATCCAAGGCCTCAAGAGGGATTAATCTGCTACAACCAGCTCCATTAGCCTCCTCTGTGAGGTTTACCTCCGCGGTGCCACAGTCACACTCCTCTCCAGGGTCCAGCAAGGCGTTGCCACAGCGGGGGCCTACGTCGATGGTCCTGACAGAGCTGGGCTTCAGCAAGCAGCTGGGCCGAGCTCTCTCCAGAAATTCAGCAAGCTGCTCCTCGCTGCAGCCGCTGAAAAACTCTGGGAACGCTTGACTTTCTGTCCTGCAATGTGACCCAAACAGCCTGTCACTTAGCTTAAATACTGTCTGTGTACTGAGTGAATCTCTGTGTGGATGTGCTAATTGCAAATGTACAAGACAAATATTAAGATACACCTTGTCAAATCTATAAACGTGTAATTTGCAGTGACTGCCCTACCTGAGCTTATCTGCCATTACACAGTTCCCACTGGTGAAAGATGAACCACACATGCAGCTTGGGGAGTCATGGGACAAGCCGAAATTATGCCCCATCTCATGGGCAATGGTGGAGGCAAGGCCGATAGGGTTGTTGTGGTGATCCTGGGAGGAGGAATGAAAAACTATTACTTCAAAGTTGGCAGAAAGCATCATGGAATTCCAGTACACTCCCTTGAACTCCAGTTGTGATAGGGATATATTAAAAAAAATCAGGAAAATGAAACTGTGTAGAGTTGAGGTTGTTTATCTTACCTGATTGATTCCACCTGAATTTCCAGTACACATAGCAAACGTGTTTGCCAGTCCAACTGTATCACCTTCAAAATCTATGCCGCTGTTGAAGACAGAAGTGTAACGTTAGGTCAAAATGGGACTGTGTTCTGTAGAGACGACTGCAGAGTCAAAGATCGACACTCACGTCACGAACTGGGCATTGTCATGCTTCGCCCTCTTCAGAAGATCCGCCTGGCGCCACAGGAGGAAATTGTCCAGAGTGGTTTCCGAATTAAGGTCAACATCAATGTAGTCTCTGTACGTCCAAATCTCCAAGCCCACCAGCATGATGCGAATGTTCAGGGGTCGATACAACTTCAGTCAAAGAAGGAGATTTTAGGAATAAGCTGTTAGCTAAGAGCACAGGTGGCACACAGCCAGGTAAATAACTTAAAAAAAACATTAAGCTTGAATTGAAAAGCCACCTTGTCAACGTGATTTACAACTCCAAGAATCCGGGATTTGGTCTGGCTTCCATAACGTTTGTACTGAGGGAGGAGTAAAAGACAAGACAAATGAATGATCACATTAACCCTTAACAACAGAGGTGGAAGTTGTGCAATAACTAAACACGTTGAGATATTTACCTCGGCATTGTCCACGACCACAAACAACTCTACAAACTGCTGTGGGCCGGCTGCGACAGGTTTACTCTTCTGAAAGCACACAGAGAAATACAGTTTTAATACCAATGTTCTTAAGGCGATATCTACATTAAAGGTGAATCAAAACCATCCAAACAACACAGAGGAGCACAAGGCAAAACTGTGACTGTAACTTTACTTTGGCCATTTTTGTGAAACATCTAATACGTCACTATTTCTTTCATTGCCTTCATTATTTAGTGATTATTATTTATTTCAGGCCCTTTTTGTAGATGTTAGAGTTTATGTATTCCCCCACCCTTACCCCTCAGATTCCTATCTATGCATTTTTAACAGCTTGAAGTTGTTTCAGTGATTTCCCCAGCTGAATGAGTTGAGTAAACCAAACCAAAGCCACAGCACCCACCCAGGGTCTGGACTTGAAGAGGCCAGAGAGGCGGGGGCCTCGGTCCTGGTCGTACAGGGTGGAGGAGTTGGAGGAGGAGCCGCAGGCCGGGCTGCCGCTGACCCGCAGCCGCTCCTGTCTGTAGACCGCATGCTCGCCGTCCTCACTGTCTCCCAGGGGCTGGATCAGGTACACCTGCTGCCTGGCTCGCACAAAGCCACTACACACACAGGGGACAAGCGGGGCGGACAAAGGCTTTGTGAATGGTTATTTTTATAGGAAAAAACCCCCCCAAAATAACAAAAGTGTGAATGGAAAAAGGAATAAAAGTGGTCCTGTCTGCTACATTTGTTACTACTAACTTAGAAACAGCATAAACACAGTAGGGGTCTATGTTTAGGCCATAGATTTATATATATATTTAATTTATATATTAAAAAAACCAACTTCTAGTAATTAAAATAATTAAGTACAAGTTCATAAGTTCCTGGGCTTCAAAAAGTTCTTGAAAGAGTCTTCACTAATTACCAAACAGCATGACATAACACATTTCACAAGAAAAGAAACAAGAAACTCGAAGCTAGATATAACGAGAGTGGAAAATTACAAAAAAGGAAGTTTCAAACTCCTAAAAAATCCCTGCAGACTTACCTAATGCCTGAACAAACTCCCACACTGACTGACGAGTCCTTCATGCCTTCAACATGACCCTGGTAATAGCAGTGCTCCTACAGGGAAAGCATTTATAACACTTATAGTTATAATAACAATACAATAATAATGTAGGGTTTTTTTTAAAGCCCAGATTTAAAAGTATGACAATAGTAATTAATGGGCAGCAATAAGATTTGGAGTTTTAATACGAGATAGATCGGAAGAGCGTCGTGTAGGGA
>OMOV01088429.1:0-19001 GCA_900312565.1 Beryx splendens | reverse complement strand
CCAGTCAGCCAGCGTCTTGAGGTCATTTCTGCTGCCTTTACCCAACTTCAGCCTGTACCAGGCTCCGGCAGGATGAGGTGAGCTGGTTTAGGCATTTCGTCATCAGGACCACAGAGGACATGGAGCTTCATTCCGCCTGCTAGACCTCGCCGAGCCGAGCCGAGCCGGGCAGCTGTGGCAGAGCAGCGCAAAGTTTGTCGGTAAACAGCGCAGAGCGCGGCGCAGGCAGGGGAGGTGAGCGGGGGGACTTGCAGCCTATCGGTCGGTCGGTCGGTCTACCGGAGGCGATGAGAGACTTTTAATAGATCCACCGCGGGACGAGGACGCACGGTGCGCCATGGCCGTGGACGGTAGGCAAAATTACCGAGGGTTTCAACTGCATGCGATGTGCTTACAGATACAAATCAAATCAAAACTTGGCCCTACAGCCACGCATGGTTTCGTTTAACTTTAGGCTACTTGCCAGACCGGTTTGCCAGGTTTGTGAGCGGTTGCACCTGGCTGAGTAAAAGCAAAAAAGAACTGTTGATCCTGTGGTAAATACAAGACTGATCAAAACTTTAAAATACACTACAGGTACAAATTACCACAGAAAATCCTATAGAATAGATTAGGAGGTTTAAAAAATACCATACAGTACGATTAGGTCACTTTAACCTCGCTTAAATAGCACTATAAGCGCCTATAGGAGGATAACATGAAGGTAATAGGGAGTGTAGGGGACAAGCGGAGGGCGCAGGATGATTGATGGACAGTGGCTTGGTGCTGAAACGGACAGCGCCCTCGTCGCCAGTATCACTGACCATGGAGTGTGACGGCCAGTTTTGGCAGCTGAGGGTTTTTCTCATCTTGAGACTCATCAATCTCTAATCATTCCACCTATTTTCCACATCTACCTTTAATTATATTGCAGATCCAACCAAGGTTATGTCTGCCATTACTGACGACTCTTCCTCTCTCATGTTTTACATAGAAACTGAAGAAAAAGCATAGTTTGACAAGTGTTTTTTTTTAATAATCCTTATTTAATGTGGCAAAGAGCACCGTCTTGTTTACAGCAGCAGCCTGGAGGAGTAATTACAGTGTAAAGGAGGTTTCATACATCCACAGATACACACATTGTTGCATATGGGGGCTTTAAACAGTTCAGTTATTGGCTTGTCCTGAAGTTACATCTTAAAGAAGCAAAAACATAATTACAACACAGAGAACAGAGAACACATTAAGTTGTATCCATCACGCCATGCTCTGCAGTCTCCTGGTTTGTCTGGATGGTTCCAGGATAGCTTCGGTTTCTCAGTTGGGGGTCTGGAACAGGCAATGTTGAGTTACACAAAGGAGGGGCAGGAAGCTGGAAAACCAAAAGACACTCTTTCATCTCCTCAAATCTGCATCCTCTTGACACTCTCTCGTTCTGTCCTCGTTTCAGTCAAACTCTCTGAGTCAATTTAAGGTATTCAAATGAACATCACACACGCGCGTGCAGCTGCTCACATCGCTTCAAACACGCTAAGAAAATCCTTACAATCTGGCACATGAATCAGTAATGACCCGTGGCTTTCTGCCAGGTTCTGTAGCAGTAACCGTGTGTTTACTGTAGTTCCACACTTTCTTTCATTACTGGATGTTAGGAAGCCACCTGCTGTTGAGAGGGTTTGGATGTCTGCCTACAGGCTGCTTCATAATGATGAGAAAGTGGCTCGTCTCTCAGCTGTGACATTCACCTATGAGATCTGCACCAAGTAATAGTGGTGCTAGAGTGTAAACTTCCTGGAATTAGCTAGGAGCTAGTCCGGGTTGAAAAGCCTTTGAACGTTGCCTCATGCCTGCACAGTTTAGAGACCCGCCGGTGGAAAACACCGGATAATGAGATCATCACTGAACAACAGGGTTCCAGGGTGTTTTACACCTCGCTGGCACGCATACATGAAGCACTGGCTTTTTTTCAAGTTACTGTTAGTGAGGGAGTTTGGCAGAAACATGTCCTGTGCTGTTTTACATTGCCAGTGGTTATAGTCAGCTCTGACTGTCAAATCAAAATGCCTTCCCCCTTATATCTCTCCAGCCGCATCCAGTTTCAGTTTCTGCAGGCCAGCGGTGGAGTACCGGGCTCTGCCTGAGGACTTCAAGCACCAGCTGAGTCGGCGGACAGGTGGGAACCTAACCTGGCACGATGGGCGTGGACAGAAAACAGCAGGAGGCAGAGCGGTGAAGCTGCTCCAGCAGCCTGGCACGGAGGCCCTGCAGGTACAGCTACAATAGACCAGCTGCATGTCGAACACTGCACCATTGTTCTTGGACTGGTGTTGCAGGATGCTCCCGGGGTTTTTGTTATTCTCCTGGATCACAGGAGCACAGCGTCGCCCTGTCTCATTGAGCATGATGCTGCTGCTTAATTAAGCAAAATGCACTGGACAAAAGGCTAAAAAATATAATATTGTTAAAACGGGTGAATCAGCAGCTAACATTCTGCTTGTGCCCTTAGTTGGACCTATATAACTATGGCAAGACGGTGACCATTACTCAATATTTAGCTGATAATCATAATTGTGATTCCGAGGAACAGTAGTAATAGTTGCATTATATGTGGTAAGAGATCACTTAAGCCTTTTACTAATCCACTGAATAGAAACACGAGTAATTTGCTGCACGTTGCATTATCTTTGTCTACTTTGCTTAAGAAAGGCAAGGGAATCATGATTAACACATTGACCCCATTTCTAGTGTTCAAGGGATTAACTGTCAGTCCCGTAGCTTTATATGTAATGCAGATACTGACAAAACAAAGAAGAGGTTAATTTATCTTATGCCTGCTTTAAAAAATAATTTAAAAACTGTCTTAATCTTTTCTCTGCTGTCGTATCGACTTGAGACCGACCGCATGCAGAGGCTTCTCACTGGCGCTCAGCAACTCTTCTCTCACATCTCTGACAACAGCGTCTGGAAGAGTTTCATCGTGTGGGAAATACGGGCCGGTCAGCATCCATTGTTGCAAATGGGCACTTTGTTAGCAGAGAATGGAAGACGCTCTCTCCCCAGCGGGTTGGTGGGCTCTAACAGCCTTTTAGCATGGCTTTAAATAGCACATGCAGGTCCTCCAACACTCTGCGTACGCCGCAGCAGCGCCGAGTCTGCTGTCTGAGAGGAACAGCATTTAGTCTGATACCTAATGGTTGATGTTAAGCGGACTGTGATTGCTCTCGCAGGGTTATACGGGGCTGTGCAAATCCTTTTCACAGATCTCTTTATGTGAGACGTCGCCACATTCACAACCAGTGGCCGTTCTGTTTCAGTTTAAATTGAATTTTGCTGTTGATATTGGGCCCATTAATATTATCTGATATAGTGCATTGTCTGCTCACACAGCCTGCGCTGTCAAGAGAGACAATCCATTTGCGCTGTAAACTGGCTTCTTTTAAAGCCTTGGCTGCAGCTCAGTGCCCGTGCCTTTGTCTTTACCCCGTGAAAGACTCTTTAAAAGGGGTTTAAAGCTAAAGCTGCGGACATAGAACTGGGTTGGGCTGATAACAGTGTTTGTTTGCTTCAATCCTCTTGGACACATAGTGGTGTGTTTTTTTTTTTCATCTGTCTTGAGGAAAGATAAACTTGATCTGTGTTATATTTTAGCAAGATATCCCCATGCTGTGTACAGTATTTTCATTTTTTCCACAATTCCCACAGTATTTTCCACTTCAGTCAGGTATATTTTAACTGAGATTGTGGTTTTCCACATCTTGACTGCCATGCCACCACAGATTCCTGACTAACACTCCACTTCCAACAGAGGGTTTGTTAGAGAGAGCCGGAGAAAATACACAAAGCCAATAAACAACGTGTCTCTTTATCATCTGCCTGCCATCATCGTTCATGCTTTCACCGCTGTATAATGAGAAGACCACAACAACAAATCCTGTTGGTCATTGTTATGAAAATGCAACGAGAGAACATTTTGTTTTCCAGCGTGTGATCACAGCGGCAAATGTGAGCATGGTGAAATAAAACGACATCAAACAAATCAGGTTATCACTAGAAAAGCAGCACATGTGCATCTGGGGAACGCACAGCATATTGAAAGCCCTTGCCTGTTTGATGCTTTCCTAAAACACTGTCTTATTGATGTTTTGAGAAAATGTTCCCTCTGTAACAAACCGTGTTAGAAAGCATTACATTTAAAGGAGACTCGTTCATTTACCAACACACGGTGCCAATCTCTTGTGCCATAATCCAGAGGGAGCGTCAATATAGGAGCCCAATTCAGATGTCAAAATGATGACGTACTAACCCACCAGTGGAGACTGTACGTTACAACAGGCCGCACCATTCACTAGCCACCTAATTTGAATGTTACAGGAGTGTGTGAATGAAAAAATAGGCTATTTTAATTTTTTTTAAATCTATATTTTTTTTTATAAATTACATACACAATTACCACTGAAAACAACTTTTAAATCTAACTTACATTATTATATTAAAATGCATAATGTTACAAAAATGCCTCAGAAGATAATGAATTGTTAATGGCATATTATGAAAAATATAATGTGGATGGACTGAAAAGTAAGATGTTGAGTTAGCACAAAAAGTCAACAGTTATACTGTAACAAGTTAAGCTTTTGCTCCATTGACACTTAAATGTAGATCGGGTTTTCTTTGAGGCACCAGAGAAAATTGGAGTTAAAAAGGAGAGACCGCTGAATTCGTTGAATTTTTTAAAACTGAATGAATGATCAAAGGCCTCACTTTACTCCTCCACAGCTGTGCATCCTGTACATCCATAAGATTAAAGACTTGGATCTCATCAGCAAAATGGCCTACACGCTCCTCGGTCCGTTGCTGTTTTCGGAGCTGCTAGCCTATATGTTCACTGATCCACCAGACAACTTAAAAATTCACATCTACACAGTGTTTCATCTGCATGTACACATGGTCATGACCACCCCCGTCGCTTTAATGAGTTTAAAACCCGTTCTTGCTTATAGAAGTCTTAAAGAAGCGTGTGTGTGTCTCTCTCTCTGTCTGCCTGTCTGTGTCCAGCATAAGAAGCTCAGCACTTCCATATAGCAGAAGTTTGACCAAGCAGCAGTGGTTGCAGATCACACGCTGCACAAAGAGAAGCCCCTTCTGTGTGTTCGTGGCAAAACACATGCCCCGTGTGTGCATCATGGTTTATGAGACGCTTCCCTGCAGACGCACACCCCTGGGTGTCAGATCGAATCACTTAATGTATTTGGGATGTTCACCCCCGCAGTGGCAGCCAAGGTCAAATATAAGGGCAGGCAGGAGACGATGGTGTGGGTGGAATGAACATTAAATTGGAAGTAAAAAAGGGGCAAGAAGCAGATGTCAGATTTAATACATGTCTTATCTTCTCTCTGTATTTGTCTGCGTGTTTTCCTGGCTGCAGTATCGCTCCAGCGACAACTATGGGATATACCACACGAGCCCGACCCAGCCCAGCCTGACCCGCCCCGTGGTGCTCTGGTCACAGCAGGATGTCTGTAGGTGGCTGAAGAAACACTGTCCGCACAACTACCTAACCTACGTGGAAGCTTTCTCGCACCACGCCATCACAGGTGACACTGCCAAGATAATCCAGACCAGTGGTTCTCAATGTGGGGTCCGGGGACCGCCAGGGGTCCTTGAGGGGCTTCCAGGGATTTGATGAATTGTTAAACTTCACCGTTATTTCTTTTACAATAAGTTTACACAATTAGAGAATGTAGAAGAATGACTATTTTGATCATAATTTCACTGTTATCTCTCTACCTACAGTACAGATAGTCATGGGATTCTGGACAAAATCATATCTAACAATAAAAGCATACTCAGATTTGGGTCTGAGAGACAAAATCGAAACAAATGGGGGTCCGTGGCTCTAATGTCTGCTAAATTAGGAGTCCTCGATATGAAAAAGGTTGAGAATCACTGATCTAGGCTAAGCTCAAACAGTTTTGATATTTAGGGAAAGCAGGCCGGTTTTCACTCTCTGCCTTCACCTGTCACCTGCCAGGCCGTGCGCTGCTGCGCCTCAATGGGGAGAAGCTGGAGAGGATGGGATTAGTGCAAGAGACCCTTCGACAGGAGCTGCTGCAACAGGTGCTGCAGCTTCAGGTGCAGGAGGAGGGACGCAACCTGCAGCTGCTCAGCAGGGGTGAGGGTGTGTGTGTGTGTGTGTGTGTGTGTGTGTGTGTGTGTGTGTTTTATGCATTTTCCAGGTGTCTAGATAAGACTCACTCCATTCTCAAACCCTTGCTGCCTTTAAAAGTTATGAAAAATCTCTAAAAAATATATCTTTTTCTCTTTATAGGTTCATTTGGAAACATATCGTAGCCTCTTTTTGCCCTGGTGGATGCTGTGTGGAAGCATTGGATATTTGCTTTGCATCTGGTTACGCAGAAAAAACTGAAATGTGAATCAAGTCTGTGGGATGAACGCATCCGACGAGGTCAAATAATTATTTACTGTGAGCGATATCCAGAAATATATTGGAAAGTGGAAGCTGGCAGCTCTTCATTCCCTATCGACACGATGAACAGACAATCTCTATGGACTGACTGTAGGCTATGGACTGTGGTGAAAAGGCATTATGATAATCTGTTTGGTCGATCTAATCTGTATTATTATAAACTATCTCTGTTTCTCTCTCTCTCTGTCTCGTCCTCTTTCTTTTTTTATTTCAGTCAGAAAAAAATAAACTATGAATAAAAATACCCAAATAGCCTATCATTTATTTTTCCCAGTGACATGCTTATTTAAACGTCTGCAATGTGTGCATAAATCATTATTATTTGTCATCATTTAAGTTTTTATTCGTTTTAACATATTGACCTTATACAGTAGTATAAATAGGTCATGTGTCATAGGAGGGTTTACAGTCAATTAAAAAGAAACAAAACAAGAAGAAAAAATAAATAAATAAATAAATTAAATTAAATATATATATATTATGAAGCCCTCGGGAAAAAAAATCCGGCAGTCGGGGACACGTGATAAACTACATTACCCATAATCCCGCAGCGGGGTTAAGCAGCAATCCATCTATGGCTCTAACCAGCCGGTACCGACTCCGAGGTCGCAGGATCCCCATGGAAACGGAGTGCGTGAAAAAAATGTCATCCCGCTCGGACAGGTACATTACAATACGAGTGTTTCGGTCTGTGTTTGAACCCATTAACTGTGTCGAGATGAACTCTGTGATTCCGGTTTTTGTTAGCCTACAGTTGCAGCATCCTGAGCCTGTAACCTAACCACACCGTGACTCCCCCCTCTCCTCTCCTCCTCTCCTCCAGAGCGCAGATATGTGACAGTGTTTTGTCTCAAGGTGATAACAGATAAACTGAAATCCCCGTCTGTCTGCCTGTCAGCATGCGGTGGTTTTGCTGTAGTCAGGCTGCAGGGCGGTGTATGGGTTCATCAGATGCCTCGAAACGCGAAGCTCACCAGAAGTAGGTGAGCTGCTGACACAGTCGTGCGTCACAGGCGCCCTAATGAGAAACCTCTATATCCCTATGATAGTCCTATGATATTCCTATGATAGTCCTATGGGGACTCGTAGTGCGTCTGTGGTACTCAATGATTTACAGTGTGCTCACTGCGTTTGATTGTATTTTTACCTCTTATGTCATCGCTTTAATATTCCTATAATATTCCTATAGGATCTCATAATCCTGCTGTGATATTTGTATAGTAGTCTTCTAAAACGTATTAAAGGATAGTGCTAGTGTAAGGATGCAAATGTCAGTTTTAGAGGCTATAGGCTACTACAATAAACACCTGTGTTTTTCACCACTGTGTGCTTTAAATACAATATATCTCCCCAGCATCCAGTTGCAGACAGGATATAATTTCTATCATCTGACTGCCCAACAGTCTGGTTATCCCTCTGGGTATGCGATGTTCCTCTGTCTGCAGTGGCTCTCTGTTTATCTGAGCATTGACCTAAGAGGCAGGATCAGCAGAAGACGTCCGACCTGGCCACTTTGCTTACAGGTGTCTATTAATACCAGCCAAACAGCTCTGTGCCATCAGTGTTAACAGTGATCCTCTTAGCCTCACTCACCTACACACACGCAGAGGTGGGCAGATGGAGAGAGAGAGAGAGAGAGAGAGAGAGAGAGAGAGTGTGTGTAGAAGTCAGGAAGCACAGGCACCAGAATTTCAGATGCTCTTTTGGCTTTAGTCCCCATTGACGCAGGTGTTTGAATGAATAAAAGCAGACCAGGAAAGATTGAGTTGTAACCAGGCCTGACCGATAAGTGTCACACATTTGCTGCCTCAGTCAGGCTACTTGCTGTTGTTGTGGGAGCGTTACCACTGATAGGCAAGCTGGAGGGCAGCAGGTTGTTGTCTGAGGCAGATAAGACTCTGCTCGACTGCAGCGGGGCCAGAATCTCTGGCTGCTGGTCCCTCAGGTCCGACTGCAGGTAAGTCCTTGGCTCAACGACTGTTTGTGCTATTGTATTTATTTCTATTCAGGCAGTCTGTTTAGATTTTCCTGAATGCCGCTGCCAGCAATAAAAGGTTTAGTGACAGAGGTATTGATGCTTCCGTACACCATGAACGTTGTGTGAACAGGCAGAGCTATAAATAGTCTTTGAGGCTGTGAACAGGGGTTGTTGTGGGGTCAGGGGAAGTGCAGGATCTAGGTTAGTTTGCTGGGGGTTTTGGTGGAGCTTCAGTGGCTGTGGTGTATGGAGCCCGCATGTTTTTACTTGGAGTTTGGTCTCAGAGGGTTGCCTGTGGTGTGTCATTAATGAATATGCAATCAAAATTGCATTGGTTGAATATGCAAAACATTCATTAGTCATTTCTCTCATTTATGCCGTGTTTTGCGTGCGTACAGAGCAGTTCTGCATCACATAAGAAGCTAACAGACTCACTAATTTGATTTCTAATTACTGCTAGTGGGAATGCAGCAGTCCCTAAATGTGTCCTCAGAGGGTGTGACGTAAAAGCTAAGCTGACTTTTATGCTCCAATCCAGCTTTATAGTAAACAGGGGTGTGAGATCCTAATCCTAATCGCAGTGATGTGCCAGGGACTGGGTTTCCCAAAAGTGTTGTGCTGTAGAGATGGAGTTGAGCTTTTCAAAATTAATTGTAGGTCTGTTTTGTTTAATAGCAAACAGAGTGACAGGCGAGATGAAGAGGATGACATACTGTAATCGGAGCTGGATTTGACCTCACAACGCAGCAAGTGAACAGTATAGCCTCCGCTGTTCAACGGGGAAACTTGGGGCAAAGATGATTTTAGCACTACGATGTGTTTGTGAAACTGGGCCAGGATGTATACAACTGTTTTATCTGTGGCTCTACAGGTTTTGGCATCCTTAAAATTGCTCTACATCTTGATATACTGCTGCTTACGATGCAGACTTCACTCCTTCAGCCACAAACCTGTCAAATTAAACACATTTCTTCCCTTGTTTATTGATACACATATCTTCATCTACACGTTTTAATTGTGTTTTATTGATTTGTGTGAAAGATGGCAGTTAATTGCTGTTGACAGGAACGTCTGGACAAAGCCTTGCTTAAACCGAAGACTGATGGAAACACACTGTCTCGCCCCTCGCTGCGTTCATGCTGTAACCTGCCTGCTTGCTGTGTTGCAGTGGGAGTGGGGAGGACTCGTTGGACCGGCTCCTGCCTCCCGTCGGGGCCCCGCGCAGGAAGAGCACTACCTCCAGTAAAACAGAGACTTCCCTGCTCCGCACAGGCACCCGCACCATATACACCGCTGGCCGGCCGCCCTGGTATGACGAGCACGGAGCGCAGTCGAAGGAGGCTTTTGTCATCGGTATGTCAGAGAGTCATGGATGATATTACCCCAGAGGCGTTGTCTGTTTTGTCAGACTGTGTTTACCGCCTTCGTGTCAAATTTTGTGGTTTCGTGCTGCAGAACCTGTCCTTTTCCCCTGTGCTGTCTCACTCTAACCATAAACACTTTACTTTAAGTGCATACCTCTAGACAGAATTAGACACACTCTAAAAAACACACAGAATGAAGCATTGAGATGTGGTTTGGGTCTTGCAGGGCTGTGTGGGGGCAGCGCCTCAGGGAAGACCACCGTGGCCAATAAGATCATTGAGGCTCTGGATGTGCCGTGGGTTGTGCTGCTGTCTATGGATTCTTTCTACAAGGTGAGACATACATGCATTTCACAGTTATTTTTGCTGATAAAAGAGTGTGTGGGACTATTATCTCATTTGAACGGTTATTTTATTTTGTTATCAATTATCTGTGGGTTCATTGTAAGAAGAAACACTAAGTAAATCTGGTCAAATGTGTCATTAATCATAAAGGCATTTCATCATGACATCTCTCATTTTAACACCACAGTTTCAACTATTAGCAGGCTTCTGCATCAGGAAGGAGAACTGTTAAGTAGCATTAATGTCCGCTTTTAAATTCTCTGATCTGAATGAGCCTACCCAGAATCCCTCAGTGTTAATGGGACTAATCACATGGACTGTCCCTCTTGCTCGAAGAGGTAATCCCTGCCTAACTTCCGCCCTGCTTTTTATAGAAATGCAGAGAGCAAGTGGAATATAGAATCGACACACACATGTAAAGACTATAAACAAATCCATATAAATGGACGGCCATGTATTTAGGAGGGATGTGTGGAAAGATAAAATTCCAGTTACCATTTGTAAATTGGCCAATATAGCAATCTTCTTAAACTGACTGTTTGTGAGGGAATGGAGGGAAATTAGAGCACATTATTGTTATTACTGACCTTGGAGTTTTTATTTTAGCCTCAACAGATACTGCTGCTTTTGTCCTGACAACATAACATGCATTATCGACTGCATACTGTATGGACCTGCCTTTGGCCCCTTGCGTGTTGCAGGTGCTGTCTCCCGAGGAGCAGGCCTTGGCAGCAAGTAACGACTACAACTTCGATCACCCGGGGGCGTTTGATTTTGAGCTGCTGGTCGCCACCCTGCGCAAGCTGAAGCAGGGCAAGAGTGTGAAGATCCCGGTGTACGACTTCACCACGCACAGACGGCAGAAAGACTGGGTGAGCTGTGTTTCACCACAACGGGCCCAATGTTGATTTTCTCCATTTTAATTGGCTATGTGGTTAAAGATGAAAGCTGCACCGTGTAGTTTTGGAAAGAAAAAAACAGATCCATATAAAAATCATTTGCGAATACTAACTTATTTCCCGTCTCATCGCAAATTGAAAAAAGTGAATCAGCAGTAAACACAAAATATGCTTTTTTTGTATTGTAAATATGGTGGAAAGTAGGACAGCCATAATGAGACAGCTGCTTTGTATCCACATATTCCGTTTTTCTCTATGACACTTTATTTCCCCCAATACTGGAAATATATCATCGACTTATTTTACTTTTCAGATGTTCAATTGCTTCCCAAAGTGATATTCTGCGGCTTTAAACTTGTGAGGGCTTAGCTGCTGCAAATAAGTGACTGTTCATGAAACAGCTACTGCAGCGCTTTCTGCTTTGAAGACTGACTTGGCTTTCCCTCTTCTTTATACAGAAAAATGTGTACGGTGCCAGTGTAATCATATTTGAAGGAATTATGTCTTTTGCGGACAAAGAGCTTCTTCAGGTAAGGCCGTACAGTGGCTTTTAATTATGGTCGCTTTTTCAACATTTTTGAAAAAATCCTTTACTGTTACATGTGAATGAGAAGAAAGAAGTTATCACGTCCAGATAGTGCTGTTTGATCAGCTGCTTTGGTTGAGTTAATATTGAACCAGCCGTGGGTGTTTGTTCTTGCTGCCTGCAGCTCCTGGATATGAAGATCTTTGTGGACACAGACTCGGACATCCGGCTGGTCCGGCGGCTCCGCAGGGACATCACAGAGCGTGGACGGGACATCGAGGGGGTCATCAAGCAGTACAACAAGTTTGTGAAGCCGGCCTTCGAGCAATACATCGAGCCAACCATGAGGCTGGCTGACATTGTTGTGCCGAGAGGTGAGAGAGCAGCATTGTTTGTTACCAACAATCTGGATGCTGAAATGGTTTCGTCGTATTGTTCACCGTGTCACAAGTAAATACCAGAGACACTCATGTCACTCCATGCCTCTCTCTCTAAGGTGGTGGCAATATGGTGGCCATCGATCTGATAGTCCAGCATGTTCACAGCCAGCTGGAGGAGGTGAGTGACAGCAGCACCCATGGTTCATTAGAAGATGCCGCCACCATGTGGCAGAAAGCGATAACAGAGAGAGAGAGAGCGACAGACCCACAGATTTCAGAATTCAGATTTCTTTTCCTGAGCATACAGAGCCATTTATTTTAAATGGCTTGCTGGATAAAATGTTTCAAACCGCTTCAGATCCAAATAGGTCAGAGCTTCTCAAACAGCTCCTTTCAGCTCCTTTCAGGAATAACTGAGTTAAAATATTTTTTTCTCACTATCTGCATTTCCTCCCTCATTTTGTTGTCTTTCTCTCCCACCCTCTCCCTATGCAGCGTGAGCTCAGTGTCAGGTACGCTGATATGTTCATCACCTTTCCTCTCTCCCCTTTTCTCCCCAAGCCCAGCGTTGGTCCGCTTGTTGTGGTTGGAGCTTTTGTATCAGCGCTGTGTACATTCTCCTGTTATACCTTCACGCACTGCATTCTGGTCCGTCTTTCTGCTAAAAGGACAGAACTAGGGAGTCAACTGCATCCTGCTTCCTACCGTGTAGCAGAACAAAGCAGTAGAAGTAGGACAACTTAGCTGAATCAAACTTTTTGATCCCTCTCCCTGGTCCTAGGGCGGTGCTGGCCTCGGCCCAGCAGACACAGCCGCTGCCCCAGACGCTCAGTGTGCTGGAGAGTACGCCGCAGGTCAGAGGCTTGCACACCATCATAAGGTAGATACCACTGGCCTGAGCTCGCACAAAGCTTCGTGTCCTATTTACAGAGCAAGCAGTATCAGCATCTTCCCTTTTCTCCAACGCAGGAATAAGGAAACCAGTCGAGACGAGTTCATCTTCTACTCAAAGAGATTAATGCGTCTTCTCATAGAGCATGCACTAACCTTCCTGCCGTCTCAAGTGGGTAGACTTTGCGCTAAAACCTCCTCAGTGAATATCAAGGTGTATTTTGTTGTAATAATAAAATAAGTAACTCTGGTGTCCTGCAACAGCCCTGCACAGTCCAGACTCCACAAGGCCAGGAGTACGAGGGCCGCAGTCACAATGGGAAAGGGGTGAGTGGTATTTCTGTTTCACAAGGTCTTGGCGCGTTGCGGTCCAGCGTGTGCTTAAGGCCGCTGTCATCACACGTCTCTCCATAGATCACCGGTGTGTCGATCCTGCGGGCGGGGGAGACCATGGAGCCGGCGCTGAGGGCGGTGTGCAAGGATGTCCGCATCGGCAAGATCCTGATCCAGACCAACCTCGACTCAGGGGAACCGGAGGTAGATATAATGAGCGAAGAGTCGTGTTTACCTTTACTACCAATAGGCTTTGTCATTACAGTGTTTTAGGTCTTTATTTGTGATACAATTACTGGAGATAATGTGGTGTAGTGTCTTGAGAGTCACATGAAAAACAATAAAGATGTTTAGATTTTTCCTGTTTTATTCTTCCACATGTTGCGTGTCTCCTTGGTAACTAGATTTGCCCCTTCCTGCTTTTGTAACCATGGTAACCTGTCTCCTCCTCTCTGGCCTCTCCAGCTGCATTACCTGCGTCTGCCCAAAGACATCAGTGAAGATCATGTCATCCTAATGGACAGCACTGTCTCTACCGGCGCTGCTGCCATGATGGCAGTACGGGTCTTATTGGTGGGTGGAGATTAGCATGCTTGTTCTTCAGTAAGACAATGGCGGGGAGACCGCCCCTCTTGGTCAGTCGCCTGTTTTTACTGATCTTCATCTGTGTGAATCAACTCAGTGCTCAGTGACTGGAAGTGTGTTTTTTCCTGGTGAGGTTAGATTAGCATTGTCACTGCGAAGGAATTCTGAAGGAAGGGAGTGTAAAATGATTTCATCCCTCTCTTTCTATACTAATTGTGCTTCTGATAAGGATAAAGCAAACACTGATGGTTTTTGCTGTGACACGTCTGCCTGTGCAGGATCACGAGGTGCAGGAGGATAAGATCATGCTGGTGTCGCTGTTGATGGCAGAGCTCGGGGTGCACTCTGTCGCCTATGCATTCCCCCAGGTCAAAATCATCACCACGGCCGTGGACAAGCGTCTGGACGACTTTTTACATGTAATCCCTGGTATCGGTAAGTCCTCACATGCACACACTGGCTCTTCCTGTAGCTGCACTGTAAAATCTGAATGTTTGCGATGCTAATTGCTCTCTGCTTTCGTCCAAAGTGGAACTTATTCGCCCCTCAACTTTTAAGAGCTCGTCCAAGTCGATTGACTGCTGATGGATACATTGTAAACTGAAAAAGTACAACTTTATGGGTTCTTTGGCTCGTGGCTGTAGGATCCTTGTGCAGTTTATAACACAGTTTCAGTACCACCCTTTCCTTTGTGTGCATGGTTTTGGATGCATGGTTTGTGGTTTATGCATGAGACAGAAAAGTGTGCATCATTTGTGCAGAAGATAAAAGGAAACATCCACATTTCAAGTTGACATTTTTCAGGTTATATCCCAGAAGCACTAACTGAAGTACACACAATGCTTGCCAAGTTCATTTTTTAATGAACACATCAAACAGCATATTTTGTTACAAGGCTAGTCTCCGAAATTACATAATTATACATTGCAAAAAATATATATTAATTGCTAAAATAAAGCAGAAGATGAATGTAGGTCAAATAGACAAATGTATTACCTTTCACTTAGTTAATGAATGTTTCCGACCGTGGATCTATCACAAAAGAAGAATGTTAAAATATTAGAAAATGTTATCCCTCATTTACAAATCCTCAGATGAAAAACAGAACGGGGAAAAAAGGGAACCGTTAGTTTTAGTGTGTAGTCACATCGCATTTTTGGAATATATTCTTCCGTCCTGTGACCCAGTTATACACTGTCGCTGTAACTGAGGATACTGTTGTGTGTTTTCTACGGTTCCAGGGGACTTTGGAGACCGATACTTCGGGACGGACGGATCTGACAATTGGAGTGATGAGGAGGGGCAGGAGCAGCCATCATGCTGACACACGCAGACCAGTGAGGCTGTGTGGAAAACCTACTTGAAAATCACTGTTATTGTGCATTCTCCTCTTAAGGCGTAAAATGCTAAATTAATTTGTACGTACTGTATTTCAAATTTTGTATTTCTTATGCTACAGATGACAGTCTCCACTGAGCCGTACGCATGAGGGATATTTTGTTCTATTTATACAACAGAGTGATTCTCGGACTGCTCATCCAGATGTTTTTATATTCAGAGGTTCATGGAGCTGGAACAGTGCCATTACCTTTGAGTTACAATAAGGCAATAACAGTAGTATAAATGAAATTATCCAGAGTATGTATTGAGATAAATGCACTCATACTTTACGCTGCTCTAATAACACATTATTTTATATGTGTGTTGTGTTTACTTCTCATCTCAGGTAGAGTAGTTGTCAGAAATTTTATATTAAAGGTATATCATAAAGGGAATATGTTGTCCTTCTCAAGAGAATCTGAATCTTATATAGTAGATTTACACATCTATAGTGTAAAATAGTATATTGAATTGTATTGTATAAATTGCAGATTTAACTTTCCATAACTCCTCACTGCCGCTTAACTGGTTGCTTGGACCGGGAAATGACACGTATCGATTATGTGTCTGGACCGATCGGTAAGATCTGAATCAGATAGCAGTATGAGGTCATGGGTGTTCACACACTTAGTAAGGAGTATTTCTTACACTCTTCTGCTCTGTTTAACAATCCCAGGGTTCAGACGCAGGCCGGCTGGCTTCCCTTGTGATGCCCGTTAAGGCCCAAAGGGGTCAGTGTAGCTCACATTTAGCTTCTCTCAGTGTGATTTACAGTATGTCCGTTTGCTAAATCAGTGTCTCTTTACAGTAGAGAAAAGCCCTCTAAGGAACGCACAAGCACTCGCAGGAGTCACTTCCGTCACAAAGAGAAATGTATTGGAAAAATCACATCCTCATGGTCAAGAGGCAGTTTCACAATAACTGAAATAGCTCTGTGGTTCATGATGCAGCTGCCTGATATGAATACAGTGTGTTCTCATTTAGTTCACACAACACATCAGTGATAACAAAGAAAGTGTTTTTGGGTGAGCAGATGAGGAATAATATTGTAACCTCAAGCCTCCCAGTTTGCCGTCCCTATTATGTGCATGCTGTTAATTCCAAACACTTGAACAAGCCTGCGGCCTCTTATCTACCCTTCATCCCTGTTAGGAGATATTGGTTGGTAACAATATTATTCCCCAAACAGTGTGTGACCTTGTGTGCCATACATAGTGCTAATCTTTTTATTTTCTCATTTCTAATTTGCCTTTTTGTACCTTCAATGAGTTTGAGCCTCTCATTCACATATCTATTCACTCATTCATGCTCTACTCTATGCAGTACGATTAACGCATCAGCATCACATAAGCTGTGAATGTAGCACGGTGTTCACACCTATATTACACTTGGCGCCCAGGCTGACAGCTGTGTTTTGGGTTGATCTCTCTTTTTATGCGATAGCCCCTCACAGAGTGGGTGACAGTGTGATCATGGATGTCATGCGATGCATGCTGTATTCTCCAAGACAGCAAAAGACTTGCTTGCCCATGTGACTACTGCCTCAAGGTTAACCTGTTACTATGGAGACAAGTCCACCAATGAAAATTCAGCAGACGGTTGCGATGTTGACTGCAAGCTTTTTGTTTTAAGGGGTGACCTATTTTTTTTTTCCACAGACGCAGACCCCACTACTCTCACACATATGCACATGCACACAGACATTCACACAGATAAAAAAAACATGGATAGGCTACTCAGACACGCATACACAACACACACACGCACACACACACACACACACACACACATGCACACCCCATGTGAAATGAGGTTGTGAGGTTGTACACAAAAGAACTGAGAGGATATTAAAAAAAACACCACACCCCTATAAAAATATTTTTTAATTCACATAAAAATTGTACATTTTAAAAAAAAATATAGATTTTCTTAATTTATACCTAATAGGAATAACTAGGTCTATAATATTTTTAGGCTTTATGAACAGATAATGTAATTTGCGCTTTTGTGATTTTTTTTTCTTTCTTTGATAGCATTCATGACCTTTGTCTTGAATTGACTGAAGACATGAATCTACAGGCAGCTTTTGGGATCAGAAGAAAAGGTTTAAATTAAAGGACATCTGATCGCTCTTTCATCCTTTTGTGCTCGATGGCACAGCTAACTCTCCACAAATGGTCTTGGTTGCCGTTGAGCGTTAAGGCCTGTGTTTAGGAGAAGGCAGTCATCAGGATTACACAGCAAATTTCCAGCTAAACTCTGCTTCGTTTCAATTTTGGGCTTTAATAACTGAGACTATGAGATAAAACATATTTTTTTAAAGTGCCACTTTATTACAAAAGTATAAACTTGACTGACATTTTCATGAATAGTAATCTTGATATAAAACATTACAATCTTTTGCACTTAGCACTTAATTACACGCTTTGAGTACAAGACCCTGTAGTCTGAATAGCAAACACACAACATTAGCTGCCACATTTAACTTAGCTGGGCTTTCCAAGAACACACCGTAGCTTCATGGCTTCAAAAAGAACAAACAGAACACACTGAGATTTACATCGTAGCTGTTTTGCAGTTGTGTCACTAGATAAGTCATTCCAAAACACAATTAAACATAATAGTAAAAGATAGATTTCTTGACACCGATGATATATTTATTATTCTTTCTCTTTTGTAATGTACATACACATTGCATCAACATACAGTATAATCACATTGTTTGCTGGGGATATTTGGTCAAATGAAATCATCTTTATTGTCCAGGATTAGATGTAATTTTGTGTGTTATCCTTAGGCGATGCTCTCCTTAGCAATTACTTCGCTTCACATTTTTGTCATTTCGGCAACGTTGCTATATTTTAACACTGATAACAGAGAGAGGAGAGAGTGTTCATCGATGGAGTGACCATGAGACGTAAAGGTTTGCTAATACACATCAGTTCTACTAGCTTTGCACGCTGCACTAGGGCGAAACCCAAGCAGATTCAGTATGACCACGAGGCAGAGACTATGGTGATGAATGGTCCACAGATATGAGTGAGGACTGAGCAGAGGGGGAGTTGAGTGGACTGTCTCCATCTATACGACTCAAGCAGTTCTCTTAGTCTTGTTTCAACTGTGCTGCGCGTGTTGGAGGTGCGGGAGGAGGGAAAACTAACACTCCTCACTGCAGCACAGCGCCCCAACGAGCCAAAGACATCCTTAATCTAGTCAACATTGTGCTCTAGAGAGAAATAAAGCAACACACTAAAAAAGTAACTAAACAACCAACAACAATAGAAAAAAAAATAAACCATTCATATAGGTACCACATGACAGTGCTTGATTTTTTGTTTGTTTTTGATTTTTTAGCATGCAACTTGTAGCAGGCAAAGTGCAGAAACAGGATCAACAAAGTAAAACACTTCATTTACAGACGGCAGTGGAGACAGTTTTCAGTCCATGTAATATGAAACAAAACATGAAAGAGGGAAATATCTGGTCTATTTTTAAATGTGAAAATGGTCAAAATTAGTTGAAGCTTTTAGGAGGAATGCAAAATGTGTGCAATTTTGTTATAATACTCTCATAATTGATACTCTTGGTCCCTGAGCTTTCAAGTATTTTGATTAGTAATTCATTCCTTTATATCATTTAAATTCCCTCCTGAATCACATCTTGACCAACTACAGGGAAGGCCTGTCCATGACAGACTAAGTGCTACCAAAGGATTTCACACAATGCCCATTCCCCAGATAGGGGTCCCGCTAGGACCAGATAAAACTATACTATTTTTACCCGCTAGAATTGAGGAAGAATTTAGGCTTTTCACTTAAATTGTGCTTTGCACATGTATCAGTAAAATAGAAGTC
>OMOV01088428.1:0-16198 GCA_900312565.1 Beryx splendens | reverse complement strand
CCATCTGCCCGCCCTCCGTCTCCTCCTCTATCTCCTTCACACGTGATGGGGTGATATGAGAACACAGGCGGTAAACTGAGGGTGCTGTGTTCACCCAGTGCGCTGCTCACTCAGATGCATTATCCATGGAATGACAGGGTCAGGGATGGCAGATGGCAAGGGAGGGTGGAGGGTGGGGGGGGTACAGTGCTGGGCTATTTCTATGGAGGGGAAAATCCTCATCCCCACAGTCTATTTTGTGACAATTGTGACTCAAAGATCTTTGGGAGTAATCATGCAAGAAGCTGAAGTGATGACTCTCTAATCCTGTATCCACCATCCTGATTATTTGAATGCAATAGTCGTTTCTGTTTGGAGCACAATCATTTCCTGGATCATTTATAAGCCAGCTAAGACGAGACACGCGGCAGGAAAATGTATTAGGGTCAAGTCTTGCAGAAATAGCAGGCAAAATGAACCAGATTCGGGACATGTGTAACGCGTGGCGTTTTTGATATGAGAGGAGCTCGCAAACAGGCTTAAATAATGATGTTCCTCCTTGCATCAAATGAGCTCAAGCAAAAGGCTTGACTGAAGCAATCTGCATAACAATGACACAGATTTGCCACTTGGGGGTATGGCAGATATGACCCCTCCCTCTTTCTCTCTCTCTTGTCAGGCTTTGGTGTCACTGATATTTATTGGCCTGACTATATTCTCCTGTCATGCACATTTGCTGAATTCTTTTGAATTTAGTACTACATTCAGCAGAAACGCAGTCCTGTCATCGGTGTCGTCGTGTGTTAATATGAGGGTGTCGCAAAAAAAAACATCACAGAGATCAGCGGCCCTGTTTGCTCAGGCTATCTGAGCTCAGCCATTTTTTTTTTTACTTCCACTAATACCTCATATCCATGTTTGACCAGTGGGAGAGTTTGATGGTCCGAGTGGGTCAAAGGGTCAGCCAAGGAAAGTCTTCTAATTGAGAACAGCATTCATGAGAAGTGTACTCAACCAGACGAGATGCAAATTTTGCAGTCAAAAACGACAAATGCGTCATTTCTTTATACAGCAGATGGGCTACGTCAAAGAAAAGAGCACGGCGTGAAGGCAGCCATTGTAATGGAAACTAAGATTTCTGTTACACCCGAGGCTAAAAGAGCTTTACCTGTTTTTTGTTTTTTTTTGTCAAGTTTCATTGTTACGCTTGATGAGCCTGCAAAAGCTACTGCTGAAAACACTGACGCACCATTTAGAGTTTTGGATAAATGGAGGAGCAATGGCACGCGTTGTAAAAAAGGGCTTACACTGACAATGGAAGTCTTAAACCTTTGTGTGGCGTCATTAAAATGAAAGCCCCAGAGCCTCATAAATGATACAGCCTTAATTGTTTGCATTTCAATTCGCTCTATTGTTTAGGCTGAATCTGTAAGGGTTCCTTCTGGGAAATATTCAGGGGGCGATCAATGGCTCAGCCTATAGACCTAAACTGATACAGCTGATCTTCAATTCTGGAGAGACAAGACAACTACAGCAGAAATCAAGTCCTAGCACAGATCATACCCCAACCGGCTCACCAGCACAGTGTTATAGCGTTTGGCAATAACAAGAAATTGGATTAATGATTTGCTGCTGCAGTTTTTGTAGGCTCCCGTTCCCTCTCCACGCCTGGCTAGCCAAGTGCAGTTCACCCCCAAAGCTTTACCCGTGTCTTACAGAGACTCCTAAGTGAGGTAGAGGCTTGTGCAGAGAACTTGCTGTTAACTGGTGCATGTAAATAAAAAACCGTACAAATGGGTTAAGAGCACCTGCCTGTAAAACACGGCCGACGCCGCCCGAGTGTGTTTGTCTATCAAAGTAACGGCGCTGGACAAAAGCTCTCCTCTGAGGGCCTCGCTAAAGCGCATTAAGGAAAGGTAGCTTGCCCGTTCCATCCCTCCACTGCAGTAAGAGAGAGAGAGCTATGGATTTTCTGTCTCTAGCGCTTTCTGAATCACTGGCTTCTTGCTTTCTTGGGATGAGCTTTTAATAAGTCCTGCCAAATCGCAAGCCATAGAGAGGATGCATTATGATGTGGTTATGCTGTTATTATAATAGCAGTGCATCATGTTGTGTATCATTTATCACCGAGTTTCAGCTGCACTCAGTACTAAGCCAAATTTTAAAGTAGGGACTTTGGGGAACTCACCAGTTGAGAGGATGTGGCAGAGCAGCGTCATATTTCCAGTATGAGATTAAAGTCTGTTCTGCCAGTACTCCCAAGTGAAAGCAGCGACACTGTGCCACAGCACATCAGTAGAGTCGTCTCTTGGGGATAACTAAGGTCTGCTCTGCCCACAACGGCCAAGGGTGGATTTCACTTGCTAATGAGTCAACCACCTATCTTCCACCCATTCATCAAAGTCTGCCCTGCGAGCTGCGTGTGTGAAGTGGATCCCATCATCGCAGTAGATTAGGTCTACTCCCACTCCGGTCAGCGGGGTTCTGGACTGCCTCTCCCGGACAATAATTAAACATTTAGCCAGCCGAATTAGAGATTTGCTCATAAATGTCTTATGCCTATTAAACTGTTGTCGAGTCTCCCTAAAAAGTACAATGGTACCCTGCGGTGAGAAAGCTAAACTGTGTCATTCCATTACAATGAGTAGCTGTAATACTGGAGTTCAGACTGTTTCCACTCGTGCAAACCTGCCATATAGTGTTTACCCCTTTAAACTCCAGCTGCAGATTATAGTCGGCACTTAGCTATTCTTGCGCCCCATTAGTAATTCAAATACCATTACCAGGAAAACAATCCATGGCTTCTCTTGCATCCCCTCGGCTGACAGCGCATTACCGCGAGCCCCTTCGGTCTCATACAGAAATAATTATCCCTCTAGTCATCAGCCAGACACTTTCAGTTTATTGAACATCAATGCCACACGGCCTGGAGGGGACACTTCACCCATACTCAAATACAATCCAAGCTGAATCATGTCACTGATACCGTCCCTCTCCTGCACTGAAGGTCTGGAGCAACAGGCATGAATAGCATCATGCTCAGGAAACGTGCAAGTGAATAAAAATGATGGATTACTACACTGGAAGTGAAATTAGGAATAAATGCATGTAGTGTTTCCACAGCAGACATAATGAATGATGAATTTAAAAAATCACATGGCAATATCTTCTAGGATTGCTGTTTCAACAAATACGTATTTTGATTAAAAAATACACTCACTAGTGCCGATGTCTTCGATTAAAATGGTTTCTAAGTAAGTTTTAACGGTTTTCTTCTCTTCACCTTTATGAGTTACTAGAATGCTATGGACAAAATATTAAGAGCAGACAGAAGACATCTTCTGACCAACAATACATAACAATGATACGATACGTGTGGTTAAAATCCTTTCAAAATGAATGTGGAAATCCATTAAAAAAAAAGACGCACTAATTGTCCGTCTTGGTAGAACCGCATCAGTTTGCAGCACCGGCGCTAGCTTGGTCCTTTTGGCCTCTGACCTCCGATTCCTGGGCCATCTTTTGGCGGTAGCGTTCAGCACGCAGTTCCTCAAAGCAGAACTCAGTGGCGCCACTGAGCAGCAGCTCCTTGCAGTACATACTCTGCTCCTGTACTCTGCCTGTTTCGGCCTCCTGCTGCTGCTGCTGCTGCTGCTGATGATCCTGTAGTCTCTTTAGAGGGGTTTCCTCTCTGCAGGGTTTGCGCGCTGATAAAACTGTGTTCACTGACGGGTTGATCTTACATGGAGTCCTGAGGGAGAGAAGGAAGGAAGACACCAAAGCTTAGGAACATAGCCGCATAAAATTACATTTGCTCTTTGTAAAGTCGTTAAGTCTTTAGCAAAAAAAAAACACAACACAAAAGCAATATACTTAAAGAACAGATTAAGATGATGTTATTCTTGTGGCCACTAACATTGCTGGAGGCTGATCTGACTCCTCAACAAATGGTTGGAAGGCGGGTTTGGGAGGGGGCGGAGCCATAACAGTGTGACCAAATCTGGACTTCTGGGGCATCTACAACAGAACACACACAGAAGAAGTTCAAATTGACCCCAGTGGTTAGTGATACACACATTTTCCATCAGCCAATACGCCACGTTTCTCTCGTACCTTGACGTTGCACCACTTCTCCGGCTTCTGCTCATTCTCCTTTGCCCTTGCAGAGGGAGGGGCCACCCAAGACTCCAGTTTAGGCTCTGAAGGTTCGTCGCTCTGAGTCTTGTTCTCGTCAAAGACCACAAGGCGGCTGTTCGCAGCACTGCTGCTGGCGGGGGCACCCAGCGGCTGCAGGCCTCGGGAAATACCTGTCCACAAATCCACCGTACATCAGAACTTAAAAATCTTTTCCAAACTGATAATGTTGCTATATAAAGCTGTGGGAGTGTTTGTAGCATCAGCTGCATGTTGTACAACAGAAATAGTTTGGATATGTATGTACTTACTTTTTACTGCAGCCCCAGTTCTGTTGACAGGTGCAATGGCCTTTTTCTTCCCCCTGTGTTTGAGGTCAACTAGAGAAACTCTGTCTGTATGGTCGCGTGTCTCTGTCTGTTTGGTCTCTTCATCATTGTCCTCCTCCACCATACTCATCATCACCTGCCGGGACACACGCGCCTGCAGAGCCCTAGGGACAGCAATGCAAAACTGTGTTATATTATGATATACCTCCTAAGAGCAAGGAAATATTGTGTCGTTTCAAACTGAGATCTTTCTTGATCTCAGACCATGCTGGATGGATCCATACTTGTGAAACTGCAGGAGCTTATCTCGCGGTTCAGCGTAGTTCTTGAAGCCTTCCTGGTAGACCATGTCTGCTTTGCGAGAGTTCCCCTGTTGCTCATATTCCTCAGACCAAGCAATGTAGAAGGAAGCCTGCGTCGCTCCTATTCCCTGGGCTCGCATGTACCTGTAAGTGTCCAGGGGCTCGGGGCAGTTCGCTGCCTAATGAAACACATGAATGGCAAAAGTAATTACAGTTGTATCAGTGTGTCAAAACAACAAAAATATGCATAAAACATTAAAAAAAAATATCACAATTGATCACGCTTACAAATTTGATCCAGTGGTCAACATAGCGAGGGTCGTTGTGATACTTCTTTTCATCTGCGAATGTGGTCACGACTTGCTCCAGCAGCATGGCGAGGTTGCTCTCCTTTCCTCCCTGAGGGAAGGTTTGCTCTGTCCACTTTAGATAGCTGTTCAAAAACAGAACCACATGAGGATGAAATAAAACCTCTTAAGCAATGTAATTCCAATCTAGCCTCAGTTTTCTGAGTGTCATATAAATATACACAATATAGAGTCACAATATAGATTCACAATAGAGTCCATATTTTGCTTACCGATCCCAAACATCAAGTGGATCATCTCCATCATATATTCGCAGTTCAGACTCAAAGGCCCTAGAAAAAAAAAGCCACACAACTTTCATCACCATGTGGAAACCATACATTTAAGGGAAAACAGGACTTGTCACCCAATCAAGATGCCTGATCTGGAGTTTAGAAGCTCATTCTTACTGTCTCTGTTGGTTGATGGCAGAGCTGAGCCCCTCCTGTTGCTGACTGAGTGCCTGGTGTAAAGCTGATATGGCTCTGCCCCGCCTCCGCGGCTGGATGTTTTCTTTGCTCAGCTCCCATTCTGCATCTCCTCCTTCTGCCATTGCGGAAACTAACACACACAGAAACATACACAAGCTATCACTAAATGGCAATACATAAGCAATATAGGGCATAGATGACTATTGGGCAATACAAAACGATATTAGAGTCGAGTCGTCCGTGCATGCGCGTTCGCTCGCGAGTCGTTAGCGTGCTAACGTTAGCTAGCATTCGCTGGATTATTTTTCTGTCGTTGTCTGGAATAAATGTGAAATTCACCAGTCTTGAAGTCTTGAAAACGAAGCAGGCGGTCTACCGCGGGGTTCTTTTACACACAGCGTACAATCATCTTTTCTCCTTTTCCACGGGATTAAAACGACTAACTTGCAGAAATTGTTGAGCAGCAAGCCCAGTGAACTGTTGTGTTTCGAACAGTGACCGCGAGAGAATTTGGACAAAGCTGATTGGAGGAACCAGAGACCGGAAGTATGCAATCCTACGTCACTGCATATCTTCCGGAATAATTCCTGTTGTGATTAACGTTAGACGTTTGTACCGTTTGTACTTGAAAGCTCAGAATGATTAAAGAGTTGATTTCGTTTACATAATTATCTGCTGTAGCAATATCAGCCAAATCAGAGCTGCTACATGAATCTGTACGTGCGTCGGCATGGACAACCGTTGTTATAGCTGTGCATCAAAGTTCACTCTCTTCAGGAAAGAGGTATGAAGGTTTTGCTGGAAACGTCAACGTTGGTAACTAACGCTATTCACATATCAACTTTGCAGGATAGGTAAACTGTATGGTTTGTGTTTTATTCTGCTCACAGTTGGGATGTAAGAGCTGCGGCCGCTCCTTCTGCTCGGGCTGTCTCAATTTCAATGCTGTGGTGCCTCGCTGTGGCAACACCCAGCAGAAGGTCTGCAAGCAGTGTCATGGTAATCTCACCAGGTAGAGGACAAGCTATACCTTCCACCAAAAAGATAGCAACCTAAATCTGAATGTTATTAACATTAATCGCCTTCAAATACTATCTACGTGTTTTGATTTCTTTATTTTCAGTGGGGAATCACCCAACAATGGCAGCAGATGGTCTCCTCCAGAAAACTACAAAAAGTCAGTATGATCAAATTTGTAAATATGACACTTTCATTACATAAAAGCAGTTTCATTACATGTACAATTGTATGCTTTCTTCCACAGACGGGTTGCTGCTCTTGAGGCTAAGCAGCAAGGGCAGCCTGTACAGCCTCTTGCACACGGAAGCAGTAGAAGTGCCAAAGCAGGCCTTTTACCAACCAAAGGCCTGAGTAAGGAAGACCAGGCTATTGCTGAAAGGCTTCAGAGGCTGAAACAGGACACCAAACCAAGTACTACAAGTCTTAGTTTTAACACACACTGTTTTGTTTCAGTCTGACAAAATATTTAGACTTAGTTCTTTGCTATTGTCGTTATAGTCTTTTCACCTCTTCTTCAGAGTCCATCCCATCTGAGAAGGAGATTGAGTCTCGCCTCGCTGCTCTGAAAGCTCCCAGCCAGTCAGTGCCTTCTGCAGGGGAGATGGAGGAGCGTCTGGCAGCTCTACAGGGCAGACCTGCACCTTCTCAAGCCCCTGCACCTGTGAGCCAAGTCCTGATACTAAGGGCTGTTTTACAGTTTGTAGTATTACAAATTATTTAGAAGTAACTAATTGCTAACTACTCTGCTCTAATTCCTTAGTGTCATTGTGATAATATGTGTTCAGTAATCTCGTGCTGTTCTGTGCAGGTGCACCAGCCCCCAGATAACAGGACCCAGACAGAAAAGGCCAACGATCTGCTAACTCAGATGACAGAGGAAGTTGCCATAGACAACCAACAGCCAAACCCTGAATGTACTGAGATGTTACTCCTCTCATTGATTTCACCCACATTTCAATTATTGATCGATGACACAGCCATACACTTTCACCTTACACAGTCATAACAAAGTAATTAAAGAATACATCGTGACTAGAGTCTGACACCATATAATCACCGTGTTTAGCTACTCTGTGGATCTCCCAGATATGTTATATATATATATATATATATATATGTTATTCCCTCTGCAGGTGTGGATGGCCCCATGAACGACCTAAACAAGGGGGAGGACGGCAGGCTGGAGGAGAACCTGGAGGAGGGCCAGGAGGCGTACAGGCAGCTGGAGGCAGAGAAGAGCCGACTGCTGGAGGAGGCCATGGAGGAGCTGAAGCAGGAGCGCTGCTCCCAGGATCAGGTCCTGCAGATGGCCAAGAGGATGGCGCAACTCAAGGGGCAGGACCCAGACAAAGGTACCACACACTTCAGTTAAACTTCATGTTACTTTGCTGCAGTCTAAGCATTTTATTGTATATGGCCTGTGCTACCATTTCCTACAGCATGACCTTTCCATGCCGAGTTCTTGGCATACTTTGACTTTCTCTGTGACCCATGCTTTCACACCAGAATGTCACAAACTATGACAAGAGCGTGGAATTCCTCTCACTTGCTCTCTTGAAAAAAAAAAGTTGGCCCTGTTAGTGAGTGTGAATGTCTCAGTGTGACCACATCTGTGTTCTTGTTAGTCAGAAACATGTCATCGGTGTACTTGTAATGTTATTTTCCCTCATGTTTTTTAGTCACTATGGAGGACTTACAGCATCCTGACAGTGAGGAGGAGACTGAGGAAGAGGCTGTGAAGAGAGTATTAAAACAGGTCTGGGATAGAGGCAATAAGAAATTATCATGCATGTTAAATCAGTTACTAAGTGCAAATCTTGGCTCAGACATGATGTCATGTATGTACTAACACACAGACAAACCAGTTTGGGTTCTGATACTGTGAAGTCGACACACCCTTGAAGATGATAGTGAGCTAATTCATACTACTCATGGCAACCACAAGGGGCTGCTATTTTGCCATTTTACTCTTCAGCTGTATAATGTGAATTGGACATACTGTATGTACTGAAGCTGCTGTGTTTCTGATCGTTCCAGCTGTCAGAAGAGGCTGCACTGGACGAAGCCAGCGGCTACAACATACCTTTAGAGCTCAGTGGTCCAAAGAACACAGAAAAGAAAGCAACCTCTAAGAAGCCGGTACTAAAACACAGTCAAAACCCTAATTCAAATTTCTTTCTGAGATATTACACAGAATAAAACAGAATCCTTTTATTGATCTGATGTTTTTTTAAGACGCTGGCTCCAGCACCCAGGACCAGGAATCCACCGGCTGCTGGAGCAGCTCAGTCATCAGACACTGATGAGGACGAGCTTCCCTGGTGCTGCATCTGTAACCAGAACGCCACGCTTCGCTGTCACACCTGTGATGGAGACCTATTCTGCAACCGCTGCTTCAGGTAGCGCCATGAACATCCATCACAATAAGCACAGAATTCATATCAGAGCCTTGCATGGAAATCATTGCTTTGTTTGGCATGCATACCGTGACCCAGATAAATCTTGCGGAGCCTGCTGCCATACTGTTGAGCAGCATGTATATAAAGTATTTATTGTGATGTGTTATCAATCAACGCTCTCATTATCTCTCCAGGGAAGGCCATGATAAATATGACAGGAAGGAGCATCGCACCGTCAACTACACCGCGCCTAAGAAGAAGAGGAAGACATGATAGTGAGACTGCAGGTGTTGGCCTTATCAGACGCTGGTCAAGTGTCACCGATAGACTTGTGCTTTAGCCTTAAATGAGCTGTAGTTATGGATGTCAGCAGGAAAAAACGGAACAGATTTAAACACCACCTATCGTTTGAAACAAGCCGGAACCCCTAATTATGTTGCTAATCTTATGTAATCTGTCAAGCGTGGCTATAAATTGTGTTTATGTGGCCCCCATAGAGTAGCAACTGCCTTTTGTAATAGCTGAGGGGGATCTAAAGAAACAAGTGGAGTGGCAAGGGGTAACATTCACTAGCAGAGCATGTAGGCTTAATCAAGACCAAACCCTCTAATATAAATGTAAGATTAATGCAGTATGTGTCATATCAGGAGCAGAGGTCTTATTTTTTCTGTAATGTATGTGATAGAGGTAAGGAAAACCTGCAGAGGTTGCTGCAGCTGGATCGTATTGGTATTTTAGCAACACTACAAAGCTGCTGTATCCAGACTGGTTTGTAACTGCCCAACTGAATAAGAAGCCTTGTTTTTTTGTCACTTGTCCTACTTCCCACAGGCAACAAAGGCACATCTTAGACTTGTGGTTTGCACTTTCCCCCGTTTGATGCTTAAATGTTGACAACACACACACAATGCGTGCACATCACGGGCTCATCTGGGATGATGTACAATCCCAGACTGTCAGCTCTGGAATAGAGAGCCACAGAGGAGCCGGTATAAAAGGATTACTGAGGGCTTTGTTTTCTTTTGGCAGGCAGTGCAGTCACTGTTGTAATCTGTGTTTGGCTAAGACTCTGACATGAATATTTTCTTCTCCTGTCCTTGGGTGTAATGTCAATTTACAGGATGGACAAATTGTACGCATTATCTGTGTGACAGCTTTGAGTGAATGCAGCACCTTTTAATTCAGATTTTCCCACTCTGAATCCTTTCTTCGATCGCTGATATCATCATAAAAAAGTGTCGCACCCTGGCAGGCCTTGTCAGAAGCATGTTCTTACAGTATGGATGGCCTCTGTGTCAGAAAGGCAAGAGTGGAAGGGGGGCGAACCAAGCAAATTACAGTAATGGAGCCCTTAGCCGAACGACCCCCTGTGTATGACAGAGAGAAGGCCAGAGTGCAGTTTCATCAGTGTGCATTACTGTCTGCCTAACTGAGGAGAGACCGTAATTACATTCTCCTCCAGGGGCTTGCTCCATTAAGGCCCATATGGAGGCCGTTACTGTGTTTGCCTTGTCTGGCCATGTCATACACTGACCACAGACAGGAAATGGATGGGGATAATGGATGCACGCCTAATGGACCTTCCTGGCCTTGATTTCACTGTATTTACTATAGCCCTGACATGCTAACGTCTCCTTTGTTTCCACCACTCTGTTTCTGTTGGGAAATTAAAACCAGATAACAGAACCTTGGCAGTAATCAACAGTAAAACATGTCACATGCTTAATGTCGTCCTATAGGAAAGCCTTACAGTTGCCTCTGGGCAGTAGGATACACTAACGCCCTATTTCTGCTGGCATCTCTATTCATCCTTTAAAGGCAGACCAGTGTTTTAGACCAGTAGTAAAGGGCACCTATAGTAACAGGGTTCTTTCACAGGGCTTGTAAACTGACGGGCTCTTACATGTACATGTTGACGTTTATTACCTGAACCTACAGTACTGTTGATGAGTCACTTTGTGCTTGTGAAATCAGATGTAACCCTTTCGATAATTCATCCACAGCCTTGTCTTGAAAATGTTCTCTTTTATTTTGACATACAACACTGTTATCAGAACAAAAATATTTATGTACATAAATAGGCAACCAAAAATGTACAATCTTACACAAAAAAAACAAAAAACAGTCCATCTGAGTAATAGTCAATACATCTTTATCACAGGTGCGCTATCGGTATGTTGAGGGGAGTCAAAAAGTTATAGCTTGTCCATGAAGTCAAAAATAAAAGTCAAATAAAAAAAATCCTAATCAAAACCGACTGCTCTGGTTTTAGACTGATGCTGACCCATGTGTGCAGGAAGAGGGTCCCACTGACATGTAAACCGCACATATAGACATCCAAAATAGTTAATGTGTGGGAGGTGAGACGCTCCACATTGTCTCCAATCTTGATTTGACCTATTATTTCTTCAAGGGCCCTGACATTTTGCGTAGGCCCTTTATCCTATACAGCAGCCCGTTGATAAAATCCTAGGGGAGAGATGGAGAAAATGGATTATTGCTGCATGTAACTGCTGGAAACTAGAGCACAAGAACAATGGACCAGTAACATGAAGTTTTCTCTGTGGCAAAATCATGAATCTCTAACAACCTGAAGTGTAGTTTCATGTGAGTGGAGGAGCTTTCTTTGTGCCTCACCTCTTTTGGCTTTCCACATTCCTGCAACAACTCCTATTGAAAGAGAGGAAACAAACATGGGCTCAGTAACAGCAGTGGACATTGCTCTTTCACTGCAAACATTGCACAACGCGTCCAGTGAGGGCTTGTAAAGCTATTATCCCACATAGTAAGGTATGTACCCAGGTTTATGTGTCAAGTAGGAGCAAGGTGGTATTTTGAAGTGTTCATAACTCTTTTGCAAACAAGGCAGCCCCCTGAGACTCGGTGCCTCCTCTGTGTGGGACAAAGTGCAGAGCAGGGGGGAATTTAAGGTACCAGCACCATGGAGTGAATGAAAACAAATGAGTGAGACTGGAGTATTTGATGTGTAGCAGTGCAAAGTGGTACAAAGGATTGAGGGGTTTAAGTCTCACTTAAGTCGCACTCAATCTGCTCACCTGCAGCCGGGTTCTCTGGCCCTCGTCCGACAGCTCCAGGAGTTCATCTATGTCAATCTCTAACTCTGGCATCTCTTCCTCCTATGGACAGGCAGTCAGAGACACAAAGGCTAGAGACAATGATCCTCCATCACCTTGTGCACACTTTAATACTCCTACAAAACTAGCTCGTTTGACATGCAAATACTGCAGAATTTGGGCTACTTGCCATCCTCAGTTCACTCACAGCGTCAACACTGTCACAGTTATTCAGAAGCAAAACAAAGACCTTGAGAAGTGAAGCCATGATGGCAAGGATTTCACTGCACAATAGTTTCATGTAAACTCTCATGATGTGAAGTTCTAAGGTGTCTAAAGGGGTCAAAACTCCCAAGTTAACAGTGTCGGTTGTGCTGTATAAATAACGGTTTTCTTCCTGAGCGATTTCTCCCATAACAGTGGTGAGATTGATGATGTGCTGTCCAGATGAGCGAGGCTGAGGAGCACCCAGGCATGAAGGCAAAGTGGCTCCAGGAGGCCATACTTGCCACATGCCACCATCTGATTTCATGGATGGTTTACCCAGCTGGCATTTAGCTCAGCCATTACTGAGAGATTATTTCCAGTTTAAGTGTTTCTTTCCTAAAAAAAAAAAGCTCATCTCAGCCGGCTGATAGTAAGATGCGTTTTCCCACACTGTGTGCATGCTTGGTGTTAAGCTACAATTGAAACCCAGGCCAGCAGATATTGTAATGTGTTGAACTGGACTCTTCCCTCTAAAACCATATAAGCCCTTTTTTTTAACTCGCAACAATGGCAGCTAGGACACAGGAAGATGAATGGGTACCTGCCGACTTAAGGGAAAGATTGTAAAAATGGCCTCCGGTGATAAAAAGCAAATATAGAATGTAATCAGTTCATATCACAAGCTCATATCCACTCCACTTTCAAAAAAACATTTTCAGAGGAAGTGAGGATTGCTCACTGGAGGAATCATGAGCAGTAAGATATCTGGAGTCAGCAGGTGGCCACTCAAACTTGACAAGTGGGGCCCCTTTTAAAAGGGATATTTTCCAGTTGGGGAGTTTTAATAGCCGGTTGAGGACGGGTCTCGCACAGTTTTCTGGATGAGAAGAGAGCTAATCAATGTGGGAGTGCTGAGTGGCGGAAGAGACCGGTCCAGCTCCACAGTCCCCTGTGCCCGCCTCTAATTGATAAATGAGGCCAGGTTGGACCCTTTGTGATTCTGCTGATGGCTGGAGCCACGCAGGGCTGAACTGCGTTGTTTTGGCCCATGCTGTGCTATGCTGGGCTTTGCTTTGGGTATTAGGCTGTGCAGGGTTGTGTGGTGGTTTTTGGTCTGTGTTTTGTGCTGTGGGTTGGGCTGGGGCCTTTGAGCTGTTTTGTGTTAACTACGCTGTGCGTATGCCTTCCCTCTGTCTGTCCCGTGACTGCAGCACCACGCCGAGCACTGCTGAATATCAATGAGAGACATTTCCACTGAGCCGGGAAGAATGTGTGCATTTATCATGGCAAAGCACAATACGTCCGTTCCAGTAACTTCTCAGTGTTTCATATTATGTGCAGTGGCGCAATTTTCGGCTGCTGAGAGTTACCTTCATTGTCAAAGTAAAATGGCGTCTTAATGGGGCCTCTGGGCTGAAAATGTCTCAGCAGCACTTTTTGAAGTTACAGGCAACAGACTGATGCTAAAATGAATGTTGGCACTAATACCTGAATTCATGAATATCAAAGTGGTTCTCAGAGTAACGCAATTTCAGACAGCAATCTAAATGAGCAATGGGATTTTGTGAAGACAAGATGACCTCCACTAGAATTTATAATTTGGAGTCACTAAGGATTCATTACCATGAGCTCAAAGTTGTTGCCATCTAAAGCTGGTGGAGTTTGTGGAGTTCAACTTATACAGTGTTTACATCTAGATGCAGTTTTCATCTAAGTGAGTGTTACTAACAATATCTACTCAGCTAACATCTTAGAAAATATTAGAACAATTGAAATCAAACATTAAGCACTGAAGGGTTCCATTACCCGTGCTGATGTTTTGGCTGTGACTGACCATGATTGTGAGGAAACCATGCCCAGGAAGTCGAGCTGTTTTGGGAAGAGGCCAGTGTGTGTATAACTTATCAGATCTTCACTTCCTTGTTCCTGTCAGAGGCACGAGCGGTCCTCAAATCAAAATATTCCACAACGGAGCGACCACAGTTCATTAACCCCACTTAATGAGCCGTGGTATAATTTGAAGAGGCCATAGAGTGAGAAAGATATCCAAATCCCACTGTCCAGTGATATGAGGGAGTGCCAAATCTTCTGAAAGCATGATGTGATTACTCTACAAAAACCAAACAATTAAATATTTAAACAAATTAAACTTTTGACTGTTGACAATAGAATTCCTATAATAGCCAATGTGTTTCAATAAACTGGACTGTAACCCAAAAGGCCCGATAGCTGACAGGCAGTAGGGGAAAGTGCTACCAGGCCAAACAGCAATATTTAGAGACTAACTGGGATGCACTGAACTACTCTTCATGCCCAGTCTTAAAAGTTGTTATGGCATTTTGGAGTATGTGCTTGACATTTTTATTTCAACTCCATCATACAGCTATTTGTCACACCTTTTTTAGTTTACTATTCCCCCAAAAAGGTGTGAAGTTTGCAAAGAAGGCTGCCTTCCAGGCCAAGGCAGCCCTCGTATGAATTAGAGATGGGGCTAAATAATTCAGGCCGTGACACAGGGGACTGACGGTAAATGCTTCCACGCGGAAGACTCAGAGAACCAACAGAGTAACCTTCCCCTGAGTCCATGCAAAATTCATCACACTGGCCAACGCACATGGACAAACCTTACCTAATCCCACAGCTGTGGGTAATGCAAATATCTAATTTATCCCAACTAGATAGGAACGCCTTTACTTTCACGTGGCATGGAATTAGACCTATCCTCAGGGAATATAATACAACATACTGTTAACTTGAATACATGACAGGCACCATCCCAATTGAATCAAAGGAATTTCTAGTGTTACCGCTACTTGTCGTCATCTCATCAATCATGCTGGGATCCCATCCTTCAGTTATAAAGGTCCGTTTCTCTCCAGGATTCCCCCACAGGAGCTCGTGGATTACACACACACAGAGCACATCCTCTACCCATGCTGTACAAGTGCGTTAGATTATGTTAGAATCAAAACATGAAAGGCTACATAGTGCAAATGTGAGATATTTGTATGTTTCTGGGACAAGATGACAAGAGTATAGGCTTCAGATCTGTGTCTGTTCCACATAATCCACATAATATCTGATTTCCAGTAATGTGATTTATTCTACCCACTGCTTCACAGGCATATTAGCATATATTACCATGGGGAAGAAGGCATGGGCAGTAAACGGAATGAAGCTCATAAAATAAGTACTGCTATGTGGAAATATTTAGGCACCAAGGACAGCACAATATTGAAAAGCCCAAGCACTCCTCTGTGACCAAAGTGTTTTGAATTAAGCAGGCTTATCTCTAATGGACTATCCACTGGCCTAGAAAAGGCTGATTGGAGATGCTAGTTGTCTATCACCAGAGTTTGCTGCAAGGAACCTCCCATCTCTCTCAGTGTGGAGTCCTGCTGAACCCGGTGCACCGGCCCTAGCGCCTGCACTCCCTCTCTGCACTTTCACACTCTCTGGACAGACACTCTATTGACTGTGTTTCCTCAGATCCCAATTACAGACTCAACAGGTTTCTCTATTACCAGACGGATCCATCTTCATCATGTCCCAATTGTTATTCACAGAACATTCAACCTCTGTGAGGATGCATCTCGCCGTGCACTCTCATGCCCTCCGGCTTCAGCATGCCATATGCAGACGGGCTGTTGGCAGGGTGAGGGATGCCAGACAGAGAGGTTGCTGCCGGCCATCTGTGGTCGCTCAGCTTAGGGTCCCCGCACGGCTAGAGGACTAAATGAGAAACGCCACCGTGTCTCCCCTTCTCCGCCATCAAACGGAGGCGGTGTTGTCATCTGATCCGCGTCGTCATCAGGACGCCCTTCACAGACCCCTCTAATTCCTCTGTGCCATGCTGCCTCACGTGGGCGAGGAGACATCTGTTGCCATGGTTTCCCCTCAGAGAATGCCAAGCAAATCAATATGGAGCATCTGACCTAATTGGATTTTTTCCCCCGCCAAACAGGATTGTAGTTAT
>OMOV01088427.1:0-12676 GCA_900312565.1 Beryx splendens | reverse complement strand
ACACGACCCCCCACCCTTGGGGGAGACATCTGAGATAATCCACTGCATGTTGAAGCATCTACTGTAAGCATCCTTGCCCAGCCATTGACTCTGGTTCTCTTGTGAAATGTGAGAGCAGATAGCTAAGTGTCTCCTTTTTGAACTGTGATTCTTAGAAATTCCTGCATTTAGCACTGGGGATTGGGAGCTTGAGTCTTCCACAGGCATTTGAATGCACATCTCGTGAGTCCTCCACTAAAGGCAAGAGAGAGAGCAAGAGCGTGTATGTGTGTGAAAGAGAGAGCGAGGGAGGGAGAGAGAGAGAGAGAGAGGGAGAGAGAGTAATCGCACAGTCTTCATCTAGTACTTAACTTTAGGAAATATGAGTCTGGTTTAAGATGAAAGGGACTTAATCTCAAATGCCTCTCTCCTTTTCTCTCTCTCTGTCTCTCTCTGTCTGTCTTTCTCGCTGCTCTCTGTCCATTGGGACTGGCCCATTCCAGCACATTGGAGTGCATTATGTAATCCCCTCCAACTCTCCACGCCCTGCAGTAATGGTTTAATTAGGGGAGGGGAGGCAGGCATCATGGCATCCCACCTGCCATCTCTTCTCAAACATGCACCAAGTGATTTCTCCACCAGAGACACCTCTCGAGCTATCGGTCCTCCTCCACACACTTTGATAACCACTATCCGATTGATATCTTTTTAAGCTGTTAGCATTGTGCCTGCTGATGCACACGGAGAGGCAGAGTTAACAGAGCTAGTCTGTTCATTGTCCCACGTGCAGCTTGTGGCCCCAGCCTCTATCCTCTTTCCTTTTCCTTTAGCAGGCTGCCTCTCCACCCCACCCAGTCCCTAGCCAGCCAGCCAGCCAGTGCGGGCGTGCTCAGTCTGTCAACACTTCCACAGCACTCCGAGTGTTTGAATGGAAACAGGAGGAACCATACAGACTTGCCAGAACAGGCCCCATGCAGGAACGGGGGGTTAATACCATGCTATGATGTAACTCGGCTTGCCACACATAAGCCTTACACTAGCTCACTGTGTTTTAATAGATATTCAGTTCCATTCCAGTTGTGTGAGTGGTAAACATGCTGAAATTGTCAAGTGAGAATGTTTATACTTTGTAACACCGTGCAGGTTTACATTAGACATTGAGCTATTTCTGTGTTATTACATGAGGAAATCTGAACCTCGCTGTACACCGCCAAGCTGTATATACTGTATGTAAACGTAATCATTAGATGTTTTATTTTTCATTTTTCAAATAGTTCCTTTTGGAAGTTTTTTTTATATACATAACTGAGTATGAAGTGACTCTATTTCTTCTAGTTTCCCACATTCTCAGATCCATACCCAGCATGTTGAGACTTTGTTCATGATCACTCAATAAAATAGCAAATTGCAGATTGTTCTTGACTTCAAAGACATGCCCTCATCCTCTGGAAAGAGCACATGGTCCTCATTGAACCCCAACCAAAACCTGGTTGTTCATCACCAAACAACCTCTCTGACATTTTAGGATTTCTGTGACCTGAGTTGATATGTAATCACAGAGAATGAATGGTGTTATGACTTGACTTGTTTATGTTGGTGCACACTGTAGTGTGCCCTCCAGTGCTCTTCATGTGAAGAGCTTATCAGAGAGAGGAGAGGCCAGCCTCACTCCAGGGCTGAAATCTGTCTCTCCCAGGGAGAGACTGTCCTTGGGTCAGGATTCACTCTGCTCCTGGCACAAGCACATGCACACACACACAAACACACATTTTGCATTGGGTTAACAGCACTTCCTTCAGTGTTCTCGCTATCCTGGAAGGCTGAATAGAATTAAGCAGAATTTGATAATGACTTATTAAAAACTGTGACTGAATAAATGAAGTGTGTTGTGTAGCCATTAGAGGATGGGAGCTATTATGTTAAACGTTTTGATTTGTGAAGTGGGGTGTGGACTTGCTAATCCAGAGACAGTTGGGGATGCTGGAGGGTGGAATCAAGCCATGCATATAATATGAGAACATTAGGTTGATGTACACAGACGGGTGCTTCTGAGCAAGAGAAATAGGGATGATCGATGAACTCCAGAAGGAAAGAATGATGGATATGAAATTAGATAATTCACCCCATGGAGCTTAATCAGATCAGAGAGTAATGTTAAAAATCCACATTGTGGAAAAATCCACACTAAATTGTTGTTAGTGAACTGGTCTCTCATAGCCAGACCTATCGCCACACTTCCTTTTAGCGCTGGAGAAAGGTCTGGCTGAACCCATTCTCAAAATGCTCTGTCTGGTTTGTATTTCTTTAAACCAATCACAATCGTCTTGGGAGGCGCTAATGCAGCGACAGTGCCCTTGCAAAATAGTGTCGGGGGGGAGCTTGTTTTGGTGGAACATTTGCACATAGGGAGGCGAGCCCTGGCATTAAAATGGCTGAATCCCCGCAGAAGAAAACGCCACATAAAAAGTAAAAGACGAATGTCGACTATGTGATAGGACTTTTACTGATAAAAAAGACAAACATGAAGACAAACAACGCAGACAGCAGAAGCAGAAGGGGAGGAGAATTCTGTCTGAAATAGACGGCCAATGGCAGGCTTATACCCACAGCCTACTTCCGTAGAGTCAGACTATTACTCAACTTACATTTCTATCTCTTCAACTAAAAGAGACAACGATCCGATTTCAAAACTTCCTGTATATGACAGGTAAAGGTGGAAAAGCTGGATCTATCTGCAGACAGGTGTCATTGTATTGTGAGTCTGGCTGAAGCAGGCCAATAGGGATCGAGCATTTCTCCTCAGCCTTTTCCAGGCCTGACTGCCAGACTCAGTCTGAGACTGATAAATCACCCTGCCCCAGCCCTTCTCCTGTGTTTTCTTTTCAAATGTAGAATCGATGGATTTTTCCTTCGTTTCATTGACCTGTGCATAATGGTGCTCTCACTCCTCTACAATTGGGAAGGAGCCCAGCGCTGCAGACGTGCTTGCCCAGGCAAAGACAGGCGGCCTGGGCTTTGTGTTGCTTATTGTTCAGCCTGGAGAAATTAATGTGCTGTGAAATTAGCATTTTATCTGACTGCAGATACAGTAATGGAGGCAATTAGAGTGCAGGGGAGAAGCAGTGCTCGGGGTAGTGGCGAGGTAAGGGACAATCCTCGAGCTGCAGGAGCCCAGCGGAGAGCTGCACAGCCGGCCTCACAGATAACACAATCACCTCCGTCTGGCAAACAGCACCGTCTGACTGGAATGTCTGTTGGTTAATAAAGAACACATTTGTTTTATGAAATGACACTGTGTTATTTAGATTAGCTAACTGGGAAACCACCCTGGAAAAAAGGCTGCAAAATCTTTTATTCTTATGTTACAAAGGCTGTTCTTTTTTTTATGCATTTGAGAATAGCATCCCGCTGTTGACTTGTACATTTTTTTTGTGGAGTTGCACAGTAGACAGTAGAACTCATAGGTGCCATTATTGGAATGGTGGGGATGCAGTAATGAAATCAATGTACATTTTGAGCTTAGATCATTTCTCATCAGTTATTTTCAGACATGACAATGTGTATTTACAGCTGCTGGGGCACATTGTCAACTCTCTTTATCACGTCTCCAGATTGAAATTGATCCCTCTGATTGTGAGCCACAGGCAAGGAGATGGACCTTATCAGATGTTGGGAAGCTGGCAGTATATGCTATGTTGTCACCTGAAGCCTCATAGATTGTTTATTTATTCTTCAAAAGACTCTCAGATGTGATGCTGGAGGGGAGATGCTAACATAATGCTATGTTTAATTCTGTAAGCAGACAGTCGTGGCACTGCTTATGAGCCTTTGCTGGGCTGCTGAAGCTGTGGCCGTCTCTACAGTATGCCCATACAGCGTTATTGGACACTCGTACTGTTATTGCATTCCTGTGTTATAATATTCTTATGGCACTGCATATCCCTGTGGGTTCCACTGAACATCCTGTCAGGGCCTGAGTTAAATATTGACACAGCTTATAGTTACACTGAGAAAGTTTCTTCAAAGTTCACCGAGCAGAGAATAGATGAAGTGTTCTGTCTTTGGTCCACATGACCCCCTGAGCGCTTAGTTTGTTTGGCATGAGCAGAGTCAAACAGGTGCATGAAGACTGCTGGTCAAGACATGCTCAAGGACATTCTCCATCGTACAATATTTGGCTGAGGTAGACTGAAAGTGAGTATGCAGAAGTAAATGGAATTTTACATTTTCATATCTTTATAAAATCTCCAACTGATGGGTGATGAGCCTCCTTTTGAAGAACACTTTTTGTTTGCCATATGGTCAGTAAGGTGTAATAAATGGGATGTATACTGTCTTTATTAGTTTTTGTATTCCATTTTTTATGTGAAAAATAATTCTGACAATATGAATCACCTTTATGTTTATGCTAATACTTAATTTACTAATACTAATAATAATTTTCTGCCAACACGTGGGTCCAAGCAAGTGACGTAGAACTTTATTATTTTTATTTTTTTTATTATTTTTTAAATCTGCTGGGGTGAAACCAGCCACCCACCTCAAGTCCCCCTCTGCTTTTCTGAGTAAAGACAGCATGACTTCTGCAGTCGGAGGATCACGCCCAATAAGAACATTATCCCAAAGAGTGCACTGGGCTGGCAAGAGTCTGAGATAATACCCCTTCTGCTTAAACTCCACCAGCTCCAGCTCACAAAGCAGGCGGGGAGAGAGAGAGAGAGAGAGAGGGAGACCTCACCAAATGATACTCCACAGCACCCATGAAACCAATTGTTCCTCCGCCACCTTATACTTTATGGAGGAAAGTTAAAGGATGGCTGGATGTCTGCATAATATCCTTATTCTCAAACATGAGGGTGGAGTTCACGTGTCTATCAGTGTCAACACACCTATGGTAAATGGGCCCGCGCTGTCTTTTCTTTTCAGCTGTAGAGTGCTTCTCTGTCTGTGTAGACAGTGGTAGTTGGTCCACAGGGTATTATCCATTCTGATTGGGAGGCTGTGCTGCCGCTGAGGAGAGGGAGATAGATGAGGACATGCCACAGTGCTGAGGTATGTGTATGATTAGAGAGGCAGCTCTGATACCTGTCACCAGCAGCATGTTTACGCGCTAAATGATGCCGATCCAATGGATAAGTGCCAGCGGTGCAGCAGATGAATGAGAGGTCTCACGCAGCCATTTACAATATCTTCAGTGTGAGATTAGCCACATTACACAGCGACACTTAGGAGCGACACCTTTGTCTGAAAGAGCTCATCTTGAAAGTACAAATGGGATTCCTGCAGCCCCGCGCTTTTCTTCTCTCACTCTCGTTTACAGCTCTTCATTGTGAGTGAAATTGAAAGGCTCTCTCCTCATTAAGGCCAGTGTTGAAGTGGGCAGTGTTATGCAACCTGAGTTATCTGCTCAGCACTCGGGTCTGGCTTGCTACAGACAGACCCCCTCTCCTCAGAGCCCATGTTTTCTCTGTGCCCCCTCACTGATCTCAGACCAGGTGTTGTGGCTGAGGCTGACATACAGCAAGAAGGCAATCTGTCCCGAGTCCAGCTTAATCAGAGGGCCCCAGGTTGAGCGCAGACTTGGCCCGGGGCCTCACATCTTGTTTGAGTTAACAACGCAAGCTGAATGGCCTGTTTACAATCTCCACAGCAGGGGCAGAAAACCTCACTAAATCTGTCTGGATGGCTGTCAGATGTGGAACAGATGTGCTGAAATGGAGGAAATTATGTCAGTTCTTTTTCCTTTCTCATGTGACCATGATGACTAAAGAGCCGTGATCAGGGTGATGTGATTACACAGAGGGAGACTCTCACTCTGGTGACAGTAGTGCTACGTCTGTTTTTTCAGCTTTAGAAGGCACATAGCGGGGGTACTCTTCCTTACATGCATCACAATGCCCTCTACAGGTGCAGATTGGTGACATTATTTTATTCTGACTAAAATTTTATTGCTCCACACTCCTGTTACTGCTGTTCACCATTGGAGAGCACAAAATGTAGTGCTGCTGGCCCTCATTAGAAAATGCTTCTGTTTAACTTGCATTGAGTTATAGAGACAAAAATCACCTCTGAGATAACACAGGGTTCTTGAGAGAGTGCTGGTGAAATCTTAAATGCTCTCATGCCACAAAATATCTGTAGTATCTGCTACCTGGAGAAAGATGTCTTTGTAAACATTGTTCCTCCTGAAAATGAACAATAAAGTGCTTGGCCAGTCTGAGGCAGCATTAAAAATGTACGCTGTCAAAGGTACAGGATGCTTACTTTCCCTCAAATATTTATTCACTCACATGGACCTTGAAAGCTTCAATGTGGATTGCTTGAAGGGGGGAGATATGGAGTTGGGCTTGCTCTGTGTGTGGGTGTGTGTGTGTGTGTGAGAGAGAGAGAGAGGGGGGGGGCGAGAGAGACACCTGGTCACACCTGTCTCTCACTCTGCGCTTCATTCTGGGATGCTGCATTGCACTGAGGGCCATGCAAGGCACCCACAACAGAGTGCACTTACTGCCGAAGGTGCCCAGGGAAATCCTCTACAATGGCGACGGTATATAGAACCATATTTCCATTAAGATAAGAAAGAAAATAACTCAGTGTCTCTGGCGTGTTGTGCACATGCCCAAAGCTATTTAAACAACATCGCCATCGTTCACTTCATATCATGATGTGCAACACTGGTACAAATTGTTTATGTGTTTATCTTTGACGAGCGTGTCGCACAACATTGACTTGATTAATTTGTGTTATATTGTTTTAATGCATCTCCTACCGCAGTCGTATGGATGAGAGAGCACATTCACATTTGCTAAACATGTGCAATGTTTCAATTATGGTTGTAATTTACCTCATCAAGTGGAAGGAGAAGTAGATTAAGGGCGCTTAGAGAGATGAGAAGGTTTGTAATGAATGTTAGGTGTATTGCTCTGTGCAGGTTTCTCTCTCGTGAGCTTATGTTTCACTCACTGTCCCTACAGCATGTGAGCACTACAAGCAGGCAGACAATGAGCAGCCACCAAAGACCAGACAATATGAGAGTGTTTCGGTTTAGAGAAAAATCATTTTAGAGCTTACTAAAGGTTTAATTAAAATCCTGAAATGGACAATAAGGGTCTTGTAATATTGTCGTTTTTCAGTGCATATTGATACTCCGTCTCCCCTCTTCCCCCCAGTATGCTGACACGTCGAAATGTTTCATTTTCAACAATGAGTCTTTTCCTCCGTCTTTTGGATATTCTTAAATCTCTTATCTTATTAATCTTTAAAAAAAAAAGAAAGGCTTTTTGCCGCGGGCGGCAGAAGAGGAATTTGTGTTTAGTGGATTCCTGTTCCCTGATGAGGAGAGCTAAATGAGTTTGGAGGCTTCCTGAATGCTCTATAATTGTGATGAGGCTCTGTTCCTCTGAACAATTAAAGATGCAGGAGCCCTGTCTCTTCTGAGATCCATCCCAGATCACTATCGTTGAGTCTTCCCAGTAAATCACACACACACATCGTAGTCTGATGATGACCACCTCTCGCTTTCTGCTGCCCAGCCGCCACTTTAAGAGGAAATCTCAAGGTCGGCATCATGCCCGACGCTATGATCAATTTATTACTCCCTGTCAAAGCATTAGAGGGTAGACACAGAGGACTTGCCAGTCTCCCCAGTGGTCCAACCCCCCTCTCCTCCTTTCCTCCTAGTCTCACATAGCAGGCTTTATTTGTCCCCTCAGAACAAAGCGGAGAACAAAGCTGCATAGCCGTCTGGTCTATGGAGCTGTGTGGCTATGCTAATGTCTCTGGGCTGGTTGGAGTCTTATTGAATGGGTGAGCAGAAGAGGTAAATAAGCGTGTCTGGATGAGAGGTGGGGGCCAGGGGGTGAAAGAGATGAAGTAATAGGCTATTCCAAGGGTCAGCCCATGCGAATGCAAATATTTATATAAGTGATTAAAATACCCTCCCCACATCCCGCCCACTTCATTTAAATGAGGAACTAAACTGTAAACCGATTCATCTCCTAAAGGCAAGTCTGAAAGAGGAAGCAGGAAGAGGCATTTGTGGGTGGAAAAAAGAGCAAACAAATAGTGACGTAAATCTGACTCACCCGTCTTTTGCCTTCACAATGCAAAGATTAGAGCAGCAGGCTCTATGGGGATGCAGATTTCATCCCTTGCTTTTCTTAGACTTTCATCCCCACAGCGACGAGTCTGTGGAATTTCACACTGTCACAGCCATTTCCTCAAAGGGTCAGATTGGCTAATCTTGCTAGCAATATTGCTATCTTTATTCATTTTTACCTCTAAAAATATATCTGAACCTTTCTGACAACGCTTTGATAAAGCAAAGACAAACACAGAGCCACTGCCTGTATGTATGGAGACATAAAGAATTCGCTCTGAATCTGTTAGCCTTGTTGTTGATCAGAGGGCAGAACACTTCAAGTCTTCCTTTTTTTGTATATCATTACAAGAAATATATAATAATCCCTTTCATGTGTTTTGTATCACCATTCATGCGTTCAGCGAAAGGGTTGAATGCATGGTCCTTTTGCTGGCTGGGCCTGTCCGCTTCACATACAATAAACAATCTTCCATATGTGAGTAGAGCATTACATTATCCTCGACAACGTTTATCTAATCCAAATCATATCTTCATATCTTGTGATTTCTCCATATGATAGGCGCAACAAATGGATTCTCGAGTCGGTTTGAAACCATGAACTCCGGTAATTTGTCACAGAACCAATCAGGTTTGTCTCAGTCTTCTTCACATCTGATAATGTGGGGAATCCTGAGGTGCAGGCTGTTTAACATGCAGCTGTCTAGATCTGTGTCCCGCTCTAATTGAAATCAGGATGATATAACATGCTCATTACGGAGGCGGTGTGAGCAGATGGACTCAAGCCAACATCCCTGCCAGGGCGTTGTCTTGATGGAGTGTTGATGTGGCAGCTCTGCCTCACCTTGACCGCTTCTTCATCAGAAATCAATGTCTTAAACAGCGCAGTGTTTCATCTTGCAGCGTATAGGCAGAGGGGATGATGAGTCAGTGTGTAAGTGTTTGTCTCCAGTTGCATCTGAAGCTGATTAGGCTATCATCATCGAGCAGCAGCATTGTTCCCAGTGTGCCGCTGTTTGGGAGTGGAGCAATTTGCTTTTTATTTTGATGCTTTATTGAAAGCTTTGTAGTGAGATATAGCCCTGCTAAGCACCATTAACCAGTTGCTGCTGTCATTCACTGTTTCTACAATGATTCTGGGGGGTAAGATGATGTATATACTGTATCTGGACCTGTCTCTCATGAAGAAATCCAACAGTCATATTTCTAAGCAGAATACATTGTAGGTCATTGTAGTACTTTACTTATGTAGTATCGAAAGCAATCATATTATATTTAATCAGTCAGTGAGTGAGGTTAATACATTGTTAGCGATTAATGCAGCAGTTAATGCATTAATATGTTTGGACCAATAAAGAACATCATAGTGCAGTGATACCATAATAAGACTGTTATATCCTACGCTGCAGCCTTCGTATGATCATCACAACACCTAAACAAAATTTAGCAGTATTTTTATACTAGTTACTTACATTCAAATCATACTCTTTTCAGTCTTTTTTATGCCCCCCATTGTCTAGGGCAGTGGTGGAGATTCTTATTCGCATCTACTGTATGTTAATACATTTTACATATTAATTTCCTTTCCTGTTGATCAAGATTTCCTCCTCTTCAAGTGTGTTTTTGGTTTTTCTCCCAACAAAAAAACTGGGTGACAATTGCTCAGCTGCTAAGTGTCAGCTGTGTTTCGCTATGAACATGTCTGTCATTTTCTCATGTCATTAATCAAGTTGGACTACTTTATGAAAGCCATTGTAGCTTGAACAGAATTTTTTTGAGATTCCTTAAAGTTAGAATAGTTTTCATCATCAGTTTACATTTGGCAAGCAGTTTCCACAATGCTATTTTCAGATGACTTTCTAGGAAGAAAAGAGGAAATATTTTTCAGTAAATAGTATAATAGTAATAATAGTAAATACAATGGATGAGTAGGCCTCAACATTAAATGAAATTATGAGCATGGTCAAGCGCAAAGCCGAAAATATCAAAACACTGTTGTTCACTCAATTGAAGTGATGGCAGTCTGCAGCAGAATGCATTGATTCCTCCGTGCTTAGTTTCATGCCTCATCAGGGATAATGCACAATATTGTATTAGTTACCCGGTATAATGGTCATTAGATCAAACAGAAAAATCATTGCAAAAATATGGTTTTAGTGATGACCGGAAAAAACAAAAACAGGAAAAACAAATATAATTCAAGAAGTAACTAACCGAAGCTGTGACGGTCACATCGGCGGTCATTATAGTGTTAAAAATAATAACGGTTTCCTTGTACTGCGGCAGTGCAGATACTGTATTTTGGAAAGAGTGAGAGAGGCAGTAAGAGAGCTGCATTATGAGCTCAGCTTGGGAAAGTCTTTTGGACTATCTGATGTCAAAAGGAATTATTTCATTTCCTCCTCCTAGGCCCTTTAGTGGTCATCAGGGAGCATTAGACATGGCGCTGCAAATCCCTCTGACTTTGGTGGGGCTGCAGCTTTGCTTGTCTGCCCACACCTTAAATCAGCCTCGTAGATCTCGGCCTGACTCTGTAAATCAGCTTTGCAGATCGATGACTACACGTTCTAGTCCTTTCTGTTTGTTTGTGTATTGGGTTTACTACATAGCTGTCAATTCCGTCAGGTGGAGTGGTGGTCAAGATATTTGTCAGTGCATCAGCTTCAAAGACTTGGAACTGATCCACTGAAAGTGCTGCTTGTATTCTGTGTTTACAGTCTAGCGTTGAAGTTTATAGACCAGCAAAATTTCTATCATACAGTTATGTCATTTACAAACTGGAACTGGAAATGATAAATGTAAATTATTATCTGACATAAAAGTTCAATTTTAAACTCAAAAAGAGTATGAACGAAAAGGCTTAATGCTATATGTCCACTGAACACCTCTCTTTACCTCTGTTTTTTAGGTTTTCTTCACAATGGAGAGGATGCACTGTGTTGCATATTTCTGATTTATACTGAGTTTAGCATTTGTTTAGCGGTCAGAGCGCTGAGTGGTGACAGTTATAAATCTTACAAACCTTACCCACTGTGCTTCAGACATCTTTTCAATAGCTGCATAGCAATAACAAGAGCCATGACCTGCCATTCCCACAAACATCTATTTAGTGGTCAGTTAAAAAAAGAGGTGCCTGGTGGACACAGGGCAAATTCTTTAAAGTTTATTTAAGGTTGCCAGACAAGCATCTGCATGTGCTGATGTCGCTAAGAGACTGTAGGACTTTCTGCCTTGTTAACTGCTCATGTCTAAAATTCAACTCATATCTTTATGAACAATAATTAAAGTAAATAAATCACTGCAATCAAGTGAAATCAGCTAAATATGGCAAGTGGCACATGTTAATTTGTTCAATTATGAAATCATGCTTAATGGGCTACAACCACAATTACAATCAGTGCATACAATAAATAACTCCTGACCAAATGTCTGATACATCAAAATAATACATTGTGTCTTTAAAGCCTTAAAGAGTTAGAAAAAATGCAGACTCAGAGTAAACTCCCGAGTAAAACATTAAGAAAATATTTCTAAATAAAATAGCCTATGTGCTGCTATGCTTTTCAAAACAATCACAAATCACTGACTTGTTACAACTTCATCTGTTCTCTATGCCCAATCTACTAATCTTGTCACTTCGTAGTCTTGCTGTTATCAAGAGAGTAAACACATGGCTTGTGACATCTTTCTACTTCAGATTTATTCTCATCTCGATAAGTGCTGTTGCTAAATGACTAGATGTGTCATCTGTAGCCATGACTGTCATATAGGAAAACACTTTTTACGTTAGCTGCCCAGACGTTCACGGTTGGCAAGCATTTAACTAGTGCTAAGCTAATTTTCACTTGTTAATGTTCAGTGCTGACAAGCTTGCTACTTTGTTTCCCATTATTATTCATCCCTCTGTGTTGTGTGGTGGGTATGAAAATGATTAAGTTGGACAAATAGAGTACAGTATGTTGACAGCAGCGTCGCTCTGTCCTGGCAGAGCACAAGCAACGCCCCCCTGCTCGCCTCCCCTACCGAGTTTCCATCACACAGCGAAGGCCACTTGTAAAAGTGTCTCACAACAAGTGCACTGTTTCTGCCTCGCATGGTGGCTGTTGGCATGGCCCGCTCGCACTGGAGCTATGGGCCTCTCATTGCCTCCAGCGCAGCTATAATCCTGCATTTGAAGAGGATCTGTTGGGGGCGGAGGGGGGGCGACTGGAGACAAAGCATTCTGTTGAGGCTATCAAACCCCCGCCACCAAAGCCCAGCTCCCCAGGCTGCCCTCCAGGGGGGTTTCCTGTGAGCTGCAAAGCCGCAAGGTGAGGGGACGGCTGGGTCCGCGGGCCTGGATCTGGACGCTTTGGACCCGGCTCAGTTGGTGAGCCCCAGCATTGGTCCAGGCAGGGTGAGATCACAAGACACCGCCAGTTTGGTCCCACCCATCTGTGTTTCACAAGGTCGACACAGTGACTTCTGACGTGGTTTGTTGCATTTTTTTCCCCCAGCAATGCTCCACTGACCTACTTCCCTTTAATCCCTCGATGTGACTTTAATTGACTAGAGGGAGGGGCAGGGGGGGGCGGGGGGTGTATGTCTGTCCTGGGGGGGGGA
>OMOV01088423.1:0-17839 GCA_900312565.1 Beryx splendens | reverse complement strand
CTGGCTGGACTAAAGCACCGTAGCTGCTGGGGTATTCCGACACATTCTGGTCCGGTGTGTCTGGGTATTCAGGGGTTTCGGCGGTGCTAAAAAAAACAACAAAACAAAAAAAACAGGGGGCTGGCCGCGCTCCACAGCCACACAAAGAGCCTCTCTGCCTGCCCAGACTGTAGGAGGGGAGTTCACAGCGCTCTCAGCTCAAACCTCTGGACTTCCTCTATTCTGCCATTTGCAACACTTTTCCACTTACCTCTGCTGTGCTGCGCCTTGGAGTTAGTCCACTGCACCTCTTTACAGTTATATTAGCGCTACGTAGCCAGTTGGACTAATAGGAAAGAAATCGACTCGTTTAAAAGCTGGAGTCTGGCAGTGAATTAGCAGAGCGTGGGCCATACTGTAAATTACTGCATGGGTCTTACCTTCCCCCATTGGGCCCTGGTGGAGAGCAGTGTGGGACCCCTCTGGCATGGCACTCAGGCCTCTGGAGCTGAACAGACAAAACAAAAACAACAAAAAAACGTCAGACAGAACTTGGCACTTCATGTCAAGGCTTACAGTACATACCACAAAATACAGCAATGTTGATCTTTCACATTCTTCATAGGTTCTTAAAAAAACACATTTAATTCCCTTGCTGCGGGTCATTCTTTCTCAGGTTTTACGCTTTAGTCATTTTGAAAGACCTATGGCTTTCCATACCGCCCCGGGTCAACGGAGTGAGACAAACTAGCCCGGGTCTTATCAGGCTCTTACTGAAAAGGGAAATTCTTCCCATTCCACGGCACGTCGTTCTGCGTGAGCTCGTGCCTGCCACTTGCTGATGCATTGAGGTGTTTCTGGCTGTGGCGTGTCGCGAGCATGCGTGGCATGAGCTCAGGTTAATCGGGAGAGAAAGCGCAGGAAACAGAGTGACCGGGACAAGAGAGTCCTACGTAAACTTCAGATGGATGGACGCTCGAATTCAGCAGCTAAGAGAAAAGGTGAAGGGATTCAGGAAGCTCTGTGACTGTCATTTAAGCGATACTTCGACTAATCATCATCATCATCTGTAATTGCAGAGTACTTTTCACTACAGTGTTTCCAAGTGTTTTACAGACGAAAAATAATAAGGAAAAGCCACAAACCACAGGGGAAAGCATTGTATAAATACCTGCCCTGCACGTAAAAGTGATTTTTAGGAAGTGAATTAAGTAATAAATTGTTCTGTGTCACATCAAAAGAAGTCTCTCAGCATCAATATAACTTCTAAATGAGTTTAAAGGCTCACCCTAGGTGGCACACATTTTTCTTATCCCTCATGCCAGGCTGTTTTGCTCTTAATGACGAGGTGCGTCACCTCTGAGCTCGCCGCAGCGCTGCCGGTTTCTCACATCACTGCCCCTCGGGCTCTTTGCAGCAAATTAACACGGAAGATCGTGCCTGAGAACTCGTCTCCCTGTGATTCCTGGTGAGCCTCCGGCCTTTCAAACATCGCATACTTGGACCAGCTAGATCAGAGGAGCGGGAATTCTTCAGGGATTAGGATGGGCATTGTTCCGAGCGCATTTGCTGGCCGCCGTCCCGAACTGACAGCCAGGCCGGCCGGGGCCAAGCCAAGCCTACTGCCAGGAGGTTCGTCAATTAAGATGTGCAGGAATGCTGGGAGAGAAGTCACAGGGCTGGATCGGCACATTAAGATCACTGTTTCAGCAGTGTGTAGAGTCCTGCGGCTGTGGACCGGTGTGGAGGCTGTGTGTTAGTCAAGAGGCTCAGGCAGCCATGCAGCTGACAGACACGATCATTATCTGTCCTCGGGATGCAACATCAAGTGAACAGGAAACAACTCCTTTCATTTTATCATAACATATTGTAGCGGATATTTTGTTATTTACGGACTAAAATACAAACTTTTCTGTATTATGACTTGTTTGTTTTGTTATTCTCAGTCAGTGCATCTTCCTGTTGCATTCGGATGGATTTGTATAAATCTTTTTTAAATTAATTATTTACAAAATACCATGTAGGTATATGGCAGAAATCTCGCTTTGCTTTCATGCAAAAAAGAGATGCCTTAAAGTTTTAGTTATTTTCTAATAAGTAAATATAATTTAGTCGTAATATGTATATAAGTTAAGTATTGGGTTTAGCGTGAAAAAATGTTTGTCAAATCTTTTTAGTTAATTTTGTACTTGAAAGAGCAAATGTAATTAACCATTTATGGTTGTTTTGAAAAATGTTTTGTATATTTTATGAAACTACAGCAGTTATAGAAGCAAAATATTATTATATCGCAAAACTGACCAACCAAAATCCTTTGCACCTGTGGGGCCTCGCCTTAAACGCGGTCTCACTGAAATCAATAATGTTGCTGAATTATGGAGAGCCAACAGGACAACAGATGCTGCAAAACTAATTTATGCTCAGTCAGTGAAGCACTGCTAGAGTGACATTCTTGAAGACTGAAGCCTCTTCAAACACCCTTTGACCAAGCTTGGCCAATTGATTTTCAAGTGGTGGGGAGTCTGTGTAACCTAGTGGTGTTCGTGTTGCGGGGCAGGCTTTGAACTTGTCCCAGTGAGCAGTGAACTAGTGAAATCCTCTGATAATTCCAAATACTACGAGCTAACCCCGCTTAATAACCAGACCAACACTATGCTAATCTCTCTCTCTCGACTATAAATAAGGGGCTCAAAGGGTAAATATATAAGTCTGAAGCTTAGAAAATGTGTGTCTGCAGGTGTAAAAAGACGCTTTGGGTGGGGGGAAGGAAATGATCTGTGAAAATGTCTTACAGCAAGGACATGGTATAGTAGTGTAACCCGCAACCGTAACACATCTGGACAGAATTCAGCCATCGTAACTCATTAACCTTCATCCCCAGTTTGCTGACCTATGGCAACTCCGAATCCTTGTTTTCCTAGGGAAGGAGGCAAGGCCGCATCGGAATCCTAAAGAAAACACTATATACAGGCTAACATTCATGCCAAGCTGGCCACCTGCGCTTCAACCAGCAGCCATTCCACACAAAACGGAGAGCATTTGGTTCCCACAGCTGATGACTGCGTTAGCCGCAACATGAACCTCCCGTATGGGATTCTGCAGCTTGCTCCCTAATAGAAGACAGATGCTGCGAGAGCCGGTCTGACGGTTATTAAAAGATAGACCTGCAATGGACCACTTCTCCTGCGTGTCCCCTATCAGATGAGCTGATAAACTTCTGTGTTCTTCTAATCGCCAGGCTTTAGACTGATCCCGGCAGCCAGAGCCTGAATTCCTGCAGAGATCTTTCTCAAAAAAAATACAACAAACAGATGATTAAAGGGGACAGATGTTGGCCAAGATAGTGGTCTTGTGCAAATACAGAAGAAATTCACAATGAGTCATCACCACAAATGTGTCGAAAGCCTCACTCTGAGAAAGTACACACACACACATACACACACTCCCAACTGCCTTGAACTGAGACCTCAGGCCTGGCATTGTTAAACGAAAAAGTCCTTGGGGGTGATAACTATCGGGAGCATTTTTCACCATTGACAGCCCATCGAGGTTATGAGAGAAGTGAAACCACTGAAGTGGTCCACAGAGGCGGCCTGAGGAACATGAGACTTCTGCTCTTGGGTCAGACATGCCACTTTCTCTGTCTGTCCAGGAAGGGTTAGAGGGGGCACAGACAGGACAGGAAGGACGTGACATCATATTTAGCCAAATAAAGGCTTCCCATTGGGTACCAAGGATGCTGCCAATCAATGTAACGTATCTGCTTTCAAATCCTGAGAAGCGTTATTCTCATGGCGGAGTCTCCAAAGAAAATTCCCATCAACTGCCATGTTGCAATATCCGATTCAGTTGTAATAGCGCTACAGACCGGATGCAACATCTGTATAGTATTTCTTTACGCAATCACTCACATTGAAAGGGGGTACTTGCTCCCCGCTGTGCAACAATTAACAACACAAAAGGATGTTTCCGTGTGCGGAATGCGTTGATGGAGGAGAAGCTAAAAATAGTGCAGAGAAATGGCGCTGCACCCCTGTCTCACAGTCGGAGGGCGACCGCATCACATTTCCTTGTCCAGGCACCGTCTACCCCAACAAGGCCCAGGGGGCTCTGGGAGTATGACATCAGCCTCCTGGGACGCTTTGAGCCAGACATGGTGGGGCGGGTTTCTTTCAGACGCCGTCAGTCAGGAAGGATGTTTACGTTCAGAAAGTGAAAAATAAAAATCCGACCTGGGATGGCAGGCGGGGGTCCAGAGGTCTACTGGCCGCCTGAGACAGAGAGCCTTTATTATTTCAGCATCAGTGCCATGTTTATCTTGCTTGACCTCTCTCTTACCCTCTTACCCCCGTCTACCACGGCAGAAAACACCCTCTGACAAACAGCCTTTCTCTGGGTGCCCTCTTTCCCACATTACTCCTGCCGTTTTGTCCCTGACACCGGGCCTTACGAGACGAACAGCTTTCCATTCACCACTGGGGAAAACAATAAACCAGACGGCCTCTCTTCATCTCGATCAAATCCGCTGCTCCTAGAATAGCGCTGCACCGCCAACCCCATGACTTCCCACAGACACACAACATGTGAGCCTCTTATTTTAGTGCGCGGCGTAATTGCAATTTCTGAGCATGCCGCTGCGATGGGGCGATAAGCGATCCATCCCGATGAACACCCAGAGAGCAATGTGAAGATAAACAGAGCTTTGCCCACATACTGCACGTACATCCCAGCCATAATGGCCCTAATGGCAGAATAATCACTCCCTGCTGTGGTGAAGGGAAGGCATGGCAATTCTCACTTCACCACCAATGAGCTATGACCACAGAACGCAGATTTTGGAATGCATACCTGGCAAGTGAGGACGGCAAGTGCCATCTTAACTGGGAAATGACAAGTGAAGACTTCAGGTTCCTAAAAATTATGAACGGTAGGCAACCAGTGGGTAATGAGTCCTCCATAATGTCCTGCAGGGTTAGGAGGGGAAAGGAGGGGGCTGCTGGTTAAAATTAGGGGGGCAAGTCTTCAAATAGAACTGGAGCGTGCCCAGTTAAAGGTGCATTGCACGACTCTCGCGGGCAAAGCGGCTCCTTCGTCCCTTGTCAACATCGTGACGGCACCAACACTCACTCTGAACTCCCTTGGGGGTTTCTGAGAGTGCTAAATCACTCAAAGCACACCCTCTCCACTTTCAAACGAAGGCGACGCTCTCGGGTCTTGTTTGCTTTAAAAGTCGACCTTGAACTCTCCCGGTGTAACCCTATAGCTGCAACTTGTAAAAGTTGTAACTTCAGGGTCACAAGAGATTGAGGTCTATGCTAATTCTCCTCAGCGCAGCATCAAACTAAAACAAAGAGAGGCAGAAACTCATTCATCCCTTCAGCCATCACTCCGTTGAACAGACAGTGGAGATAAGCTGGAGCCATCAAAACAGCTGTTCATACTCCAGTCCTACAGAACACCAACAACATGCACTTAACTCCGAGGCTGCTCGCATTCTCTTTTAGCTTGCTGGTTTTTATTTGGATCATTATTACTTTTAAATAATTTAACTCTCCACTGACAATTTTGCAGTTAAACACCACGCTTCATTATGAGGTATGCACTTTATATTAGGCACTTTATCATGATATGTGCGTGTCACCTGAGGGTTTTTTTTTTTTACAACAAAACACTGAAACTCTGAAATGTATTATTACTGCACAGTATGCATTTTATTTCAATACGAGATTCCACTTTCACAATGTGATATGCAATGTGATGTAAGTGCTGTCTGCTGTAACTGTTTTGAAGCTGCAAAACAAATCGCCTCAGCGACAACATTAAAGTCAAACTAAGCTGCGTTTAGCCACTGAATAACATAAGAGGTGACTTGTGAAAAGGTCCAAATGGTTTATGCAAGCGCGTAAATAAGGCTTCAAGAGCTGAAGCCACACTCTGCAGCATACCAAAGAGCAGTGGAGAAGGAAATAAGGTATGTGCCAACTCTCTTCCTCCTGAGAGCCAACACACACTTGGGCAACTTCCTGGCCGGACCACCTGGAAGAGGCTGCTGCTCTTCCCATTGAGGGAACGTTTATCTGAAACCAAGCTGAGACCTTATTGTCTGAGAGGTCAGGTGAGGTCAAAGACACATAAGATGGACTTTTCAGCGGCAACTGATTGATTTTACGCCATTCTTTCTCAACAGCTGGTGGGGAAATGCACTGACCTATGAACACAGCCTGCATTTAAAACCCTCACTTTGTCTCACTGGAACGCTTATTAGAAAACTCAATTAGGTTTGCTGTGACAAACTATGAGTGCCATGGGGGGGGGAGGAAGATGCAAGAAAAGGGGAAATGGCAAATGATTCAGTTGCAGCATGGAGTCAAAATAGTAGAGGCTATTTCTTTTTAGTCTGGAATTGATGCTAAACTGGGAAAATCTGACTCCCTAAAAAAACAAAACCCCAGATCCCAGCAGCTGATCAAAGGTCACTCAACAGAGAGTGTGTTCAAACATCACTATCTGCATGAAACTCCTGCTCTTGCCAGAGCTTCTGATGGCTATAAGTTAAAGAGGAATTATACAGCCCATTCAGCAGAAATCCATCTGAAATCTACATGCAAGTTCTGCAAAACCAAAGGTGGAGGTGATGGGATCGTAAGGAATGGGGATGTGCTGCAGTGTTTTTGGAGTACAGGAGTCCAGAGTGCATTCTCTAGGCTGGATGACAGTATTCCCTCTCATAACTGAGATACATGCATGCTAGATATTTTTTAATTTCCACACACTACAGGGGCTTTTCATTTGATTTGTTCATTTTCCCTGACATGGACCGATGATGAGTTGATAACCTGAAGAGATATTAGGGTTTTCCCCCAAATCAACAGCACGAGACGCGCCTGACAGAACTCACAAAAGTCAGAAAACTTTACTCAACACACTTCTTCACTGGTGTTTATCAGCAGCCTACAAACCCATTAACCTGCATTTCACACACAGATTAGCAAGATAAGCATAGAAGGAAATCCCTCAGACGCGTATCAAAACTATAACACTTGGTAAATTCGAGCAGTGTTCAAAAAGCGGAGCACTTACCGACTTTCCTAACTCCTCTTCTCTCCCAACACGCTTGCTCGGTAGTGAAGCTTTCCCCTGTCGTTTCTTTTCTTCGGATCTTGTGGTTACTCCGTTAGTTACTTCATTTCACATGGTAAAGCCGCTCAAACACACACCACACACACATACACACACACATACACACACAGATCCCACTGCGGGTCATCAGACAACACGGCTATACACAACCAAGGGCTGATGCGTTTGAGCTTCAAGACCAGCGAAGAACAAATGCCGCGTTCAGGTCCCGTCGGAAATATCGCGATTACGACAGGAACGACCTAACAAAGTGCTGGGAGAGTGGGAATCTTCTGGCAGCGGGCATGGAAGCGTGAATAGCGTGGGAAAATGCTGCATTTTATTGTTATGTGTTACGGTTTGTATAAATAATAAAAAGTATTGGCATGTGTTTCCTCTTTCGCTATTTGTTTAACTTTAGTTGTCACATAAACATTTGGCTAATAAATTAATTAAAACATCAATTCGGTACCAGATACACATTTTCGTTAGCTTGGCGGCTTGATTTCTAAAAGAAAATAGCAGCTACTTTGGTTACTGGGTCCATTTTGGAAGAATTCGCTTTTTTGAAGAAGAACGGGAAGCAGCTCATTCACCTGGAGAGATTTAATTTACGAGGAGCACTTGAAGGCAGCACAGGGCCGCCTGCTTTTGCCCGGGTCACCGTCCGCCAGGGGGATTCCAGGTTTCACCTCTCCGCTCCAGCTGACGACGTGCACAGCCTGCAAATGTGTTCCTGATGTTCATGTTCCCCCTCATTAGAAATCAGTGACACCAAATATTACTGAACAATGTTTTTAAATGTCACTCATGTAGCTGCTCGTGCGGGGCTACAGCCTTGGACAGCCTGTGATAGGCCTGTGAACCGAGATTTTTTTTTTTTTTTATTGTAATCCTGGCAATTACATTTATGAGGGTCAGGTCAGGAGAAAGGGCGGCTCACAAAGGATGGGCTGAGTGAATCAATTGGCTGGAGGCTAATTTATGTGTGGCTGATTGAATATAAAAGGACGCCTTTGCCATGCACACCCCCTCTTTTCTTCTTTGGGGATTATCTCAAGATCCTCATAGAGACTGTGAAGAGAGCAATATGTTGGCTTTCTTCATGGAGTTACACATGTGAGGATTATGCTATGTCATCTGTAGAGATCTGACAGACTACAATTTACATTTTATTATCTGACATGCTGAGCCTTTATCATTTTCATTATACATTAAAGAATTCGATTTTTTTTTTAACAAGACAAAGATTTTTTTTTAGAGAGAAGAGCCAGACAGAGTTAAGTTCATGCATTTCCATTCTCTGTGCTGAGTTGAACTACCAATAAACCAATGTTTCCATCTGCTGGTAATAAAGGGGAATGACACTGTACAATGTTTCTTCCTTTCTCTATTACTGTGTGTGCCTGAAGCTTATGCATTTCCAGACATTTGAAGACTATAGATCCAGTTTGGAGGAAGAAAAGTTACCTTCATTTAATAGGTCAATATTTCAAAAATACAAATGATTATATCTTCAAACTATTTTTAAGAAAGGGTCTCAGGATAGACAAGGCATTTCATATTTGAAAGATAAAATTCTCGTCAGAATAGGTGTTAAATTTGAACATCTCATTTGGAGATGAAACTCTAGACACACAGGTACAGTATGATGTACTGCTGTTAGAGCAACTATACAAAGACACAGTGGAGAGTCACTATCTAGGTTTTATGTTGCATTTCTGCAATATTATGAGAGGAGAGGAGAGGATGAGCGTGCCACAAACCAGATGTGGGCTCAGTCCGGTTTATTAAAAAACCTGTGAGTTCAAACCGGTTGGTCTTTTATCTGGGGCAAAAACACACCACCAAGTACATTTCATTAACATTTTTATTTAGCATAAACATCACGATACAGCTAAAAGAGATAGAAAACTATGTGCTATGTACAAAGGCTATAAAAGCAAAAGCTTCAAACATTGAAAGATTCCATTATTCATCGGTAAGCTCGCTTCATAAGGTACAGAACAGTATTATTACGTACTGTTTGTTTCGAAAAACATTTCAATTCACTGAATTCCAAAGTAAAATAAGATATTACTTCCTCAAAATTCTAACATTATGTACAATATATATCCAGTGGAGTACATTAAAATGTTTAATAAAATATGATAAAAACAAAACGGACAGTGAAATAGTCGTGGCAGGACTTGTTAGTTAAAAGGAAACACCTTATGATGCAAGTATCCACGTTGCTCGCTAGAGCTCAGTCTGAAACTACTGAAACTGTCCAGTGTAGGTTAGAAACTAAAGAACCACTTACTCTAATTTGTAATAACGTCAAGATGAACAGGCTAGTACGGATCTACTGACAATTATTTAGAGGCAGACTTTGAATTGAAACAGAATATTTGAGCTTTAATGCTCCGATAAATTCTGCTCGTCCCTGGAGAATCGCCCTGGCTGCCGTAACAGTCACCTTTTCCATTTCCCCCGGTGATTTTCTATAGAGCTATACTGTACGTCGACAAGAATCACAGGTTGACTGCGGCTTTACGAGAAAGCAGGACAAAGTAGAAAACATTCATGAAGACGAACTGAACCCATAGGAATGTGGAGGCTGATATCCAGTGTTACTCAGCCTTAACGTGAATTCAATTCCTTTCAGACATCCCTTTTACCCTGAGGACAGATTTGTTGACCAACAAATAACTCTGGCAGGCCACAGCAACAAAAAAAACCTTTAAAATTAAAAACATAAGAGAAGTCACATTTCATTGTTTTAGAAGCTCTGACTTCTATGTACGGTGCGTTATCAAATATCTGTATGTGAGCAAAATAAAAACAGACCAATGTAACCCCCTCTGAGCAGACATTGTTTTTTTCTCTCATGCACTCAGTTCGTCTGAGTTCATTCGGTATGTTACACATCTCTGGCGGGCCTGGGGTGGGAGCCAGCAGGGCCGGGGGTCCAAGGTCAGGGTGGAGGGGGAGGTCAGATGGGCTTGGTGGTGGTGTTGTAGACCAGACGCTCCCTGTCCTCCATGCTGGTGACCTGGGAGCCGTTGACGGGCACGTGGCGGTGCTGGGACGGCTGCTTCTTTCCCTTCATGAAGCAGTAGCACAGGATGCCCAGCAGGACGACGATGACGAAAGCCAGGAGGGCAGCGATCGCTATGATAGCTGAGCAAGGACAGGTATGGTCAATACAGAAGAAGACTTACTGAAACGCTAAAGAATCAAAGTCTAACTCATTTCTCTATGAGCGCATTTAAAGTTTTGTTTCAAAATTGACATAGGCCTTTACCAAAAATGACACCCGCTCTCCATATTGACGGATGGCTTGAAAGTGAATTAAGCCCATTATGGGTTCGTATTGAAGTTAGGAGTCATCGTAAGACATCCTTTTTCATAATAATAATAAACTTTACTTATATAGCGCTTTTCAAAACAAAGTTACAAAGTACTTTACAAAACATGATAAAACCTACAACATTATCATAAATAAAATAAAAATAAAACATGAAGCATAGACACTAAATAAAACAAAGATTATAATGACACAACAGACAGAAATACTAGAAATACCGTAAAGGTGAGTTTTAAGAAGTGGGCTTTAGGAACAGTCGGGAGGGTCAGACCTGAGGAACGCAGGCAGCGGCTAGGCTCATATGGAGCCAATAAATCTAAAATGTAAGTAGGAGCAAAGCCATGTAGGAGGTAACGCGTGGGAGAGGCAAGGATGGGTGTGATACGGTCTCGTCTCTTGGAATTTGTTAAAAGACTGGCTGCTGCATTTTGGGCGAGCTGGAGTCGGGAGATGACCTTTAGGCTGAGCGCTTAATACAGGGAATTACAATAATCCAGTCGTGATGAAATGAACGCATGGATGACTTTTTCAAGGTCCGCATGAGACAGGGAAGTTCAAATTTTTGTAATCTTTCTAAGTTGGAGACAGCATGATTGAACAAGCTTAGTGATTTGTTTGTCAAAGCAGAGCTCAGAGTCAAAGACTACTCCCAAACTGCGGGCGGACTGTTTAACATTGGAGGATAAGCTCCCTAGGTTGTTTTGCCACTCGCAAATCGAGTTAGCAGAGCCACATAGAAGGACCTCAGAATTGGACTCATTAAGCTAGAGGAAGCTCTGTGTCATCCAGCACTTGATATCCCAGAGACAAGCCATAACACGTGAGGAGTTATCAGTTGCACCGCTTTTAATCAGGACATAGAGCTGGGTGTCGCCCGCATAACAGTGGAAATTAATATTATAATTGCGGAAGATCTGCCCCAAGGGAAGCATATAAATAGAAAACAATAAAGGACCAATAATTGACCCTTGGGGAACACCACATGAGATTTCAGATAAAAAAGGTAAGATTGAAATTGGTCTAAAATTGTTAAAAATGAGAGGGTCAAGTGTAGGTTTGTTCAGGAGAGGCTGAACAGTTTAAAACTGGAGGGGAACGAGCCAGTAGACAATGAGCAGTTAGTAAGTGAAAGAATATGTGGGCCAATTTTCTGAAATACCTCCTTCAGAAACCTAGTGGGGATGATATCTAACTGACAAGTAGATGAATTTAAGTGAGAGATTATCTCCTCTAAGTCCAGAATATATTTGTTTAAAGTCAGTCATACTGGCAGAGGGTTCAGTACAGATACAGAGGTGCAATCTGGAGCCTTATGTCATCGATTTTACTTCAGAAATGTTGGAGAAACTGCTCACATTTCTCAGTGGATGCTTCCACCTGCAGACTAGGGGGAGGGCTAACTACTGAGTTGATTGGAATAACAATCAAATCTGAGAAATAGGAATACCTTGCTTTATATTCTATTCCATCACCACATGGCCATCTTGGTAGGAAAACAGGTGATTGTAATAAATGAATAGGTGATTATAATCAAATGACAGCCACCATATTGGTAGGAAATGCATGTAACATCATGGGAATACTATGAATAAAATAGTTTTTTTTAATGTTTTCTGATGAATTTCAGGTAGTAAAACTATTCCAACATGGATATATAGCGCTTGGAGTGAAAGTTTTCATTTACATGTACAAATTTAACGTGGTGGTTTGGTCATTTAAATAAACTACACGAAAGGCTCCCAAGCTGCCAAGGCTGGGCAGACAAAACAGATCAGTATATCAACTGCTGCATTCAGCGCCTCAATGAACTGCTGGAATGAGTCGGCAGAGAGGACGGCTTCATCCGTGCCCTGAACAGCGGCGACCCACAACAAGTAAAAGTTGATGGAGCAGAAAAAAGACTTTTTAAAAAGAGCATTGTTAAGGTGTCTCTTAAGGAAAGCAATTCATTCTCATGAGACAATGCGCTCAATTTTCACTTTTATGAGGTCAAGACTGCACAAAAAAATGAAGAATTAATTACCTGGCTTGCTTTGAGACACACTGCGTTCAAACTCCTCCTTTCTTGCAAATACATCCTTTTCTAAAATAAAGGATAAAGATACAAGTTAGATTTAGCAAATGTTTGTGGTACATTAAACATACAATGTGTTAAACATACAATGTGTTAAAGAGACAATGAAACTCTGGCCAAAAGGGAAATAAAGGTGGGAGTTATGAGAGTTGAAGCGTGAGAGTGTGCAAATGTTCAACATGCTATTCTGTGGTAAAGACAAACTAAAAAAAAAACTTTATATTTCAAGCTCTGTAAGAGATGTCAGTCAACCTATCATCATCTCCTTAGAGCAGCTTATGGTTAAGAACACCACTTAATGACCCAAAACACTCATTTGTCACTTCATAGAGCAGCTAGCAGTGTGCCAACCAGGGTCACAGATTAAAAATGCCCTTGAATCTTCGGAAAATGCCTGAGAAATTTAAAATGAGCGGGCAAATAATATCCCCAGTAATTTGGAGTGCACATTTACATTTCACCCTGTTCACATTTTTCCATCGAGTCAAGCATTCATGCACAAACACAACTACTGTCCCCTATGGGCGACCGTGGGAGCCTCTGACCGCAGGGATTCTTTCCAGCGCGCTCTGGGTGAGAAAAATGGAGCGGCTGTTTATGAGAAAACAACAGAGTAAGCAGCCTGAAGCTGCAGAACATGTTGGCACCGCACAGCCAATATTGTAAAAAACTCAACAATGGAGCGGTGGAAGGTGGACTGGTTGGGGACAGAGAGTGGAGAAAATGGCACAGTTCTCTTCTATAAGGCCGAAATGTTAGTGGTACCCAAATGTTAGTGGTACAAACTGAGAGTTTATTTGCCAATACGCAAAGCAAATGTATTATTTAATAGTTCAATAAAATTGCCCTTGAAAAGTACCAAAATGCTCCCTTGATGGCTAACATCTTACTCTGGTGCCAACCCACCTGTTACCCCTCTGCAGGTTTTTATGCAGGACTCCTTAGAATCGAATCTGTTCTCGTTGCCATGGCAGCCACCGTAGTTGAAGCGGAAGCAGCTCTGTTGGACGGGGTTGTAGTACCACTTGCTGAGGCTGTGCCTGCAGGTTCCCGTGAGAGGAGAATCGGTACAGCGCACTGTGTAGGAGGGAATAGAAACATAAGGGGTGGAGGGAGGGGGAGATAGATTAAAAAGGGATGGCAAGAACCTGTTTCACAATTATGTTACCATCGAAGTGATGGAAGGTTTGGGAACCACACATTTGCAAGACCAGAAAAATGTCAAATCACCTTTCTGCTCGTTCACTGGAATTTGCAGCAGAATCTGAAACTTGTCGTTCACTGAAGGACAGACATACAGTAGCTTAGGTCAGTAAGTCTTTCAAGGAAACATTTCATCAGTATCATGCCATTGCTGCATTTATGATGCTGTGAGCCAGTATGGAAATGAAGCCTAGTTTGCATGGCCATTGCTCACAGTAGTCGCAGTTCTCCTCATCGGAGCCGTCGCTGCATTGTTTGTTTTTGTCACACTCCAGGCCCGGGTCCAAGCAGCAGCCATTAGTGCAGGTGAACTGCTTTGCAGTACATGGAGCACCACATTTTTCTGCTGTGACACACAAGCACAGAGGAAATCATCACTTTTATTGTGAGGGATTGCACAGGCGCTAGATAGTTTAGTCATCCTGCAGGGTTCCACAGAGAGAGATTCACACATTTAGGAAGAGACATCAGCTGTCGACTTTTCAACTTGATTAAAATACTCATGAATCATATAACATCTAGTGTTTACACTGTGGAAGGCATATCCCACAAAACAAAGGACAAACTGACTGTTTTCTTTATGTGGAACTACAAGTAAGAGAATACACCATTTATATGCAGCCACTAGCTGGCAGAATCCACCTACCGTTAGGTGCAGGAAGTGGAAGCAATCGGCCACTTTTTTCATTTTTTTCTGAAAGACAAGCAGCACAAGATTAAAATGTCTTCACCTAGCACTTCTCTATAATGCATGAATATTTTAGGAAAATATGAATATTTATTGCATCTATTGTCTGTGAAATAGCTTGTGGTGCTCCTGGTTATTTGTAATGTTGGCAATCCAGGAGTTTAAGTGTATTCTACTGCTGCATGCATTGGAAGTTGCCCTGGATAGGAGTGTTAGGTACTGTAAGTGCCTAGAATATTAAGTTCAAAACGTATTGTGGCCAATTACCCCCAAAAAAACATAATACCATTATGGTGGAGTGCTTACATTTTTGTAATAGTGGCCCTTCCATTAATGCTGTGATTCCAACAGTTTAAGTATTTTCAAAGAAATACATATCTAAGCTGCAGAAAGCTATAACACCACAGTGAAGTGAAGTAAAAAGCCGGAGAGCTACCTGCGCCGTAGCAGGCGTTGGCACACTCCTGCAAGGACAGGTAGTTGTTGAGGTTCCCCCTGCAGCCGCCGAACATGAACTCCTCACACTTCTCAGAGGCGGCGTTGTAATGCCAGCGAGGGAAAGAGCCGCGACACGGCCCCGTCTTCTTTGGAGACATACAGTGGTCTGGTGGGACAGAGAATATCAGGATTGGGTTAACGTCATACTGTCATCAAAAGAAAATTACTTTTTCTCCTTGTTATCCAATTCTTCATATCATAATGTACATATATTTAACAATAAATGCCCAACATTTTACAATCATTTTATTTACTCATGTTTTTATATGATCCCTTAATACTTCCTGGAAAACAGTGGTAACTTCTTGGCGTACCAATAAGCGTACATAGAACCAATAATACCATCCCAGACTTTTGAACAGTCTGCGCCTCCCATCATATAAACTCTAGAGCTTCACATCTTTGAAAGTGACACGAGTGGCAACATGGTGCAGCGGTGAATTTCAGTTTCTTATGAAACTATGTTTGCGTCCCAGTGGCTGGGATTTATTCATTTTGATTAATCTGAAATTGGTGACAGCTCAAGATTATGCGCAAAGCATTTTGAACTCTTGAAGACATTTGAACAGTTCCGCCTCAACATCCTGTTTCGACCACAAATACTGTACATTGAATCATGGATGCAAGACACCATCAAAATGCCGTTTCCTCGTGACTTTAAAAGGCCCACTCCACTGATAAAACAAAGCTAATTTATCATACACTTAAACTCATACAGATTCTGCCACTGTGTAAATTGTCTTATGTGCTCAGCAGTGTGATCTCCAATCTTTGTTGGAGATTTAATCACATTGAATGCTGGGATTAGAAAGTTCAGCTATGGGTGAAATGCCAGTTTAATATAGATAACAGATGACCTCATATACGTATTACATAAATATATAAAGCTGTGATTGCTGTTTGTGTTGGATTTGTAAGACTATGCCTTTCATGTAAAAACAAAGCATTGCCATTAGCAACTTACAACTCGTCTTAAAACCATAATGTTTAGTCACAGAGTTAATGTAAATGTAATGAAATATAGAGTTAGAGTAGAGTTAGTTAAATGAACTACTTTGATTAACCTTGAGTAGTTCTGTCTAATATTTGACTGCAGGTTACGTGACGTGGTGGGAATTTAGTTTTTTCCTCACTTCCTTTTCAGTGCGTCTGGCTTGTGAACAGACAGACGCCTGATTGCACAACAAGCTGACATGTATAGACAAATGCAACTAAGAAGAAGGAAGTGGTGTCTTTCCAGAAACACTGAACGGTTTTAAGCATACGCTGCTATTCATCTGTTTGTGGTTAATGATGCACATGCTAAAATATTTCCAGTGCGTGCAGATACACCTAATATGAGTCATTACATTATAATGAAGTGCTCTAACTGCAAACTTATAGCATAATAGATGACTATAAAAGATATAGCCTATAAAAATGAAAGCTACATCGCCATTGATAATTTATCATGCTGTTACCTTAGCTGATAAGAATAAATGTAAGGCAGAGCAGTAGTAGCTATCAATGCACTTTAACTGAAAAGGGCTCCTGTAAGCAGCACATCTTTGATTCTCATTCATTAAGGGTCGAGTTGTGGTCTATTGATTCATTATTTAGGTGCAAATGTGTTGCCGTTGACTTGTAGAGTCCCTGCTGTGCCTTTGCATGTTCCCCTGAGCCACATTCCTCACACCACTCAAAACACAAGCTTGTTAATGGGTAACTGAACCAATGAATGGTTAATAGTCTCCTTTTCCTTTTTCCTTCCACATTCTTTTTCCTTTCAATCAACCAACAACTTCCAATATATAGACCTGGCTTGAAGAGATTACTTCAAAAGGGCAAAACTTCACTCTTGTTAGTATTAATCAATACCGGAGAGGATCATGACTGTGACCTGATGAGTCTTCTTGTTTGTGAAACCCAAGCTGAAACCGGACCGACAGGTTTTGTGGAGTTGGGGGTGGAGAGAGTGGGATGTTAGGAGTGAAGGAGTAAAAATCATAACCGCTGCCCTACTCACTTCCTTTTATTCTGACGAAACTAAACAAATTGCTGGGATGGGCATGCGGAGACAGTTGGCGTCTCCTGAGGCTTGTTATGTTTCACGCCAACGGAGGTGACCTGGTTCATTCACATAGCGCCACGGGATTAACATTCAACACATCAAACCACCGTTCCGTGACAGAGAACTACCAGCCATGTTTCTGTCTTGCATCAGACTCTTGTTCCCTCTGCTCTGGACTTGCCATCACTGGTTTCATCCCCTATCAAGGCTGAGGATGGCCTAATCGCATTATAACATGAGTGTTTTAAAAAAATCTCATTATCTTTGTGGTATTTCATCATTCAGTCCGCAGGACTCAAGTGAGCGTGCCTTGACAGGTTTGATCACAAGCGCTCACTCTTAAGGGAAATGATGCCAGAGCAGTTGATGACTTTCCCAAATATATCGCAGATCCTTGGTGTAAAAAAAAAAAAGAAGACTATTCAAAAACACATTCTCCTCCATTTTCAGCTACAAATGTGGGAAACAATAAAATGTCCACACATCAGTAACTTTAATTTGAATAAAAGGAAAGGCAGGAAAACATTCTCGATGGGTTATGGACAGTACGGACATCATCCTGTCTCACTTATGTCCCAACCATAAACACAAGGCAGGTGACTCTAGGATAAGTCGAAAGAAACGTCAACAAATAGAAAGAGACGTACGAGTCATGTTTACACATCTCTGTAACTCAAAATGAGTCAGGAACAATACCACTGAAACTCAAACCATCTCGCCTGGGTGCCTCCCTTGTATCTACATGTGGACTAAAAAAACCACACACTAGAGAACTGAGGTGTTTCGTGTGTGTTGAATTAAAAAAAAAAAAAAAAAAAAAAAAGGGGAACAACGGTTTCTCTAGACCAAAACACCCGCTCAAATTATGCGGGGGTTACA
>OMOV01088422.1:0-12558 GCA_900312565.1 Beryx splendens | reverse complement strand
TATATATACACCATCTAGCTAACGATAAGTGCAGACAGGTGTGCTTAGATGGGCTGGCAGAAGATTGGATGGTAGATGGTGCAGAGGAGGCGGAGACAAGGAGGAACAGGTAAGAGCGGGAAACAGGTAACCAAGTATTGGAGCTGAAGCAGGAGGGGCAGGATGTATGAGAACTCGGCACAGACACACAGAGCAGAAAACAAGACAGGCAAAAAGCAAACACAAAATGAACTGAATATGGAAAAGAAAAAATCAATGGACATCGGCTGGATTCCTGACAATAACACTAGCTTCTAATGAAACTACAGTTGAAAATCAACACAAATACATATTATTTATATAAAAGTATATACGTATTTTATCAACTCCCTAGTTCTGCAGGGAGTTGATAAAATATGCACTCGATTGATGCACTTGGACAATTCAGTATCCTTCACAGTGTTCCTATAAACATTTGCACCCTCACTGGGCTGACTTCATCCTTCTCCAGCGTCGTTTACTGATGGTCATGGAGAGTCAACACAGTCAATAAATCCACTTCAGTCATACAGTAGATTGGCTAATGGGACGATGGCTGTATAAGCGAAACCCTGGAATAGCCATATAGCTTAAAATATTCTTGTTTACCTCTTTTAGGTGTCTGCCCAATTTGCTTCTGCCTTCACACAGTACATACTAATGTGATGCATTGAAGTCAAATAAGTTAAATTCTTTTGACTTCAAAATCTACGCACAAGTATCACAGCTTGTGAGGATAAATGGAACTCATGCCAGGTAGGGTATATCCAGTCTGGGGACTCCACACAGGAATGGGGTAGGGGTATGAGTAAATAGCAGACCCAATGAAGGCAGAGTGGCTTGGACTCATTGGGAAATGACGGTACACTGGCTGAGAGTGGGGTAGCCTCATTCTGCCGGGGAGAAATGGGGGGTACAGGGGGGGTTGGTGTCGAGAGTCTCTCCCTGATCTGTCGTAGCCTGTTAGGAGGACGTTGGCATGGGACTGAGACTGTTGAGTAGGCAGAGGTTTAGGTAGCATTGTCCTGGATTTCTCTCTCTTCTCTGTCTGATAAAGCCATGGCGCCATATTTTGCAGCTTCTTTGCACAAGTCAGTGAGTCATCATGCTGCACCAACCTGCCCTGGTGCAGTTTATAGCCTGGCGGGAAAGGAGCGGGTCGAAGAGGTTGCATGGATTTTGGAATAACTTTGGTGAAACTCGAGGTAGAGGTCGGAGCCCAGTCGGACTTTACGATGAAAGAGGAAGACGTCGATAGCAGACATGGGTGAGCAGAATTTCTGCCGCTCCCTTTGTGGATCAGCCTCCATGCAGAGTCTTTAGACTTGCCTTTGCTGGAGTCTGTGGTCAGTGATTGGGGGCTGACGCGAGAAGCATCCTTACTCTGTCCTGCAGGCTCTTTAGACATCGGACTGCAGCTCAGAGACTTGCTGTCCTCACTGCAGCCAGAAGCGTTGTTGATGCTGCTGGGATGGTTTTGGGGTAACTCTGTGCTTGATGCAGGCTTATCTTCATTTCCTGCTGGACAGTCCTCTGATGAAACAGAGTCGGGGGAGGGGCTGCGGGATGAGGAGGAGGATAAAGGCAGCGGGGAGCCTTCAGAGGAGTTGCAGTTCTGACTGGAAGAAGCCAGAGCTGGAGACTGGGAGCAGCGGATGACAGAGGGCCTTTCCTTATCGTCGCCCTGGGGACTCAGAGGCAGTTTTAGGCTGGCCTGGGCCATGCGCTTCTTCTTCTCCAGAGGAGAGATGACCTCTCCGGCAGCAGCTGGGATATGACCGGTCCAGGGGCTCGATGCAGGGACCTGGACAAGGTGGGAACAGGCATAGACAGAAGGGCAGAGATCGCCTGACGCTCTGTTTGGCTGAGAGCAGTCTGGATGGAGCCTATCGGAGGTCACAGCCCATGGAGTGGAAAGAGCATGCATCCCTGCTTCATTTTGGCAGGCGGCCTCTGGCCTCCTCTGGGCGTGTAGCTAGAAAATAACACAGTACAGGGGGTCATTTTCACACATGAACAACAAAGAGTGGAGCAGAGATGTACGAATTTCTCTCATCTCTCTTTTTTATACCACCAGAGATATATGTTACCTCAGAATCCATCTCCCTATCCGATGAAGTCCTTTTCCTCTTCCCCTCAGCCTTGCCGACCTTGCCATCCAAGTTTCTCTTGTACTGTTTCTGTGGTTTGCTTGGAGGCAGAGGTTTGTCTTCTTCTCCTCGAAGGTGTCTCTCAAAGGGCAGCACCAGCCTGTCATAGAAACAGATTACTTTTATGATTGAGAACTGGCTGATGCAGTGATCTGATTGACAGGTCGGAAGCAGAGGCGCCCTCACCTCTCATAGTGTCTGCGGGTGCAGGTAGCAGCACTGGTGCTACCCGGGCTTCCTCCCAGCTCGTCATACACATTCTTCCAGAGACGCCGCGCTGTCACCTGTTGATGAACATAGTGAGAAAATGTGCATTCATCATACCACAAACCCAATTTATTTTCCACTGAAAGAGGTGAGAAGCTCTCAATAACCCATCACACCAGGTTCGTGGTGTTGCAAAATACCAAAATGCCTCTGGTCTCTTCCTCTAGTGTCATTTCAATAAAACAGTTGCACTCTCTGATCTTGTCCCAGAGTGGAAACATCAAAGACAGCAGCACATGGGGTGTGATGCAGAGCTCAGTGGCCTATACCTTTTCTAATGCGGTAGAAACTGTCTTGTTGCAGCCCCTGACCTATAGTTCATTTTCCACTTTGAAACCACTAAACGCTGCAGTTGTTTTCTGCAACACCTTCTGCAGTTACCGTCTCTCTAAAAATACTTGAATGAACACGGCCTTTATAGAACTGTACTCACGGAATCATAACCTCCAAGTTTCTCAACAGCTTTGTAGATTCTCCAAAGGTTAACTGAGAGAAGAAGAAAACACACATGCATTGGAACATAATTCTATCATTCACAGTCAATTTCATTTGATCAACATCCCTCATAGTTTGAATACCGTGTCAATGCAACAGCAAAGCTGAATGTAAACTCACTCTGCTTGAAGCCCAGATGTGGAATCCTTTCTATGGGTGTCCCTCTGTCCTTCATGAAAGAGTACAGATTTGAAACAAATGACTTCTCCTCGATCTGTACTGCGTTGGGCCTCGCCCCCTCCTCACATTCAGTGGTCGAGTCGTGGATCTCAATCATAGAAGAAGTCTAGACAGAGAAAATAGAGATGTTAGTAAAAGCCATGAGGAGAAAACAAATGGATGCATTCTGAGACTGAACATACAAACTGTGTTTTTGGAAGCGAAATCGAATGTATAAATGTATCCAGGCACACTGGACTGATACGGGAAATCATTGTAGAATTAAAAGTAGTATCAGAGATGGGAAATGAAGTGACATTGTCATCTCTAGGGACACAAATGCTGAAATGAAACATCAAAATCAGAGGGTAGGCTTTTACCGCTACTTTCAATTGATAACCACTATACATCCTGTCTGGAGAGAAAGCAACAGACTTGTGGGGTTTTTGGTCTAGACCTGCCAGTCACTGGTATCAGAGATGTCACACTGAAAAGCAAATATAAACTAGTAAGAGCTAAAGAAGTGATGTACTCGTGTCACTTTGAGGTGTGGCACACAATGTATAGGCCTATCACTGGTGATCAGTTGAAAATATGTTGAAAAATCACATTTTAATATACTACTTTGACATACAAGCAAATTGGTTGCAATTTTCTTATCATTGTTATATCACCTTAATTTATTGTCAAACTATAATTTTCAAGTAAACTTTAGGATACCAGGATATGCCCCTGTAGAAAATGTCATATAAGCAAACTCAAGTACAAGAAATTGACAATGTCACTATTTGTGGTTTGCAAGAAATGAGAAATGAAACAGTGGAGGCATGCAGAAATCAAAATCACCAGTTTGAAAGCCTGGTGAAGAAGAGAAGTGCCCAACAGCAAGTATTCAAGAAGAGAAGTGCTCCTTATAAAGCTGTTGATGCAGATAAAACTCTTTTTTCTATTTTCACTCTCATGCCTGAGTTAAAATAAAGTGCCATTGTTTTTACTTCTGGGACAGTTTCCCTTATCGCTCATCTGTTTTGCATTATCCAGTGCTGATTTCCATCGAATGGCTTTGGTGTTTCGATTTGGGGCAAGGTCCTTTTAAGGTCTGCTTCTGATAAGACCAAGTCAGCGCAAACTGAAGACTTGGTGTTAACCTCGTTCTTTTTGATGTGTAGGCCTACAGCATGTGTGGGATATATCACATGACAGCTATTAGTTCCTACTGAAATGATATTTTTCCTGCTGTGCTGACATTGATTCAAACAGCACAAATACAGTCATTATAGCCTTGTCTGAAATGAAAGAGGAAGCTATTTCATGATAGAAATTTAAATGTGAAATTCTCATTATTGGATCCTACGTTTAGAGTGACAACGTTTTTCTGTCATCAGGATATTTGTCAGAGGTTTCTCTGAGGAGTGAAATGAAACACAGTCTTGACCTGCGTAGGCTACGGCGTAGACATTTAACCACATTCTAGCTTGGCTGAAATAGCGGGGAAATCATACAGATGAGTGACTCCAAATGAAACTGGTGTTTCCCTTTAAATCATGTTATGCCTAAATCGAGAGCAGTAACAGTCACCTGCTAGCGTGCTTAACATGTTCAACCACCACAGGGTTAATTTACTTTGATAGACATTGGATGTCAAATAAAACCGCAATGGACAGTGCCGATATTTCGTTTTGAATCACTACATTTAGAAGCTGCTTTATTTCTGTGGCATCCATTGTACAACAACACAGCTAAACATGGTTTCATATTGAATCAAGTTCCTCTCTGTGGTTGCTGGTTCCGAGAAGTGGGCCTCTAGAGTGAGTAATAGTGAAGGTGCAGGCCTCTAACCAAGATATCCCCGACTGAGTCACAGTTCAGCTGCGCCACACTGCTGTTCCCAGCCAACAGCCACTGGCTCCTAGTTTCCACGGTAACTCTACAGCACCACAGGCACTACCTCACTTTCTTTACATCACCTTCTTTTACCAGGGACAGATGTTTGCATGTATTTATAAAAGAATATCCCCAAATCCTATTTCATATCCCATACCCAAATTTCCTGAATTTCTAGGTGTATGGCTATGCAGTACACTAATACAGCTGCATAATGTTTCACTTAGCAGACCAAAGTGAGGCTCCCAGTTTGCCAACGCCCAATTATAATGACATTATACTGTAATTGCATCATTTTACTTGGTATCTTGCGTAATATTCGTTGGTATTCATGAAGGTCCTGGGAAATATATTTACTTTCACACTCATCGCGTTAGTGTCTAATCCACAAAACTTTCAAGTTTATGTGTCACTGGTTGCCTACAGGAAATGTCTGCAGGCTGAGCCACACACTGAAGCCCCTGCACTGCAGATCACACTCTTGGGCTGAATATCATTGTGAAACATTCAGTTGATTTCCACTACATGAAATTTTTTGGAAAACGGCGTGGGTGATGTTGATGTCAATGTGTCGATATATGACTCTCACAATGATTGTCAGTGGCGTGCCGGCTTGATGTTATCGGCAGGCCAGTTGTCACCACAGAAACCACCAGGCTTTCAGCTAACATCAGCCTTGGAAATTTGATGAGCTAATTTGTATTTCTCATATTGTATCTCTCATTTTCAATTACCAGAATAGTGTCTGCAAGGACCTCCTGCAGTTTCTGTATGTGTGGATAATACTGTGAAATATTGTGTGTGTGTGCGTGTGTGTGTGTGCGTGCGTGTGTGTTTCATGGGCCTCTTAGAAAACACAGCAGCATCATTTATTCCTTATCACACATTTCAGATTAGCTACAGAGATGTGACAACTTTACTGTACACACCCGATCAGCACTTGAGAATTCACCATCATCTCAAATTCTCAAAAAAAGGGAAATGAAAACACAACGTGTAACTCGGTCTGAATAGTCATGTCTGTAGTCACTGATTAACTGTAACTGATTGAAATCCCGACAGAAGAGTAACTGGCATTACATTAGCCCTGGCAGAGGTTCTTTACCTGGTTCGCCTTGCCTTTCCCGTCCTCGCTGGCTGCCGCTGGCTGTGACATCTCGCTCCGCTCCGCTTCAGCTTCCAACACTGACATGAGACACACAACACACACAAAAAAGAAAAAAGATAGTTCTTCTTTAGTGGTTCATTATGTGCTGAATTGGTGCTTTATGGGATCATTACTTGTTTGAGAAGCCACTTGAACATCTAAACTCCTCTCTCAGCTATTTGAAGAACCACAGGCCCGTTAAACAGAACCAAGTTGTCCTTCAGTACAGGGAACTTCATAAGCTGTAATGCTGTAGCCTACTACAATCTAAACAGATTATAATCTTTTATCTAAAAGGATTAAAGTCGAACAGATCTGTAATGTTTCCATGCAGAAAAAGTAATTGTTCTCCATCATTATTGCGTATGGAATAGTTTAGTAATCAATAGTGCCTGGTCTGATGGTCTTTCAACAGAAAAACATGTCAGTAACCAGTAACTAAATTTGATATAAAACCACAGGTTGCAATACCACTTCCTGCTTATGAACATAACAGGTCTGGTGTGGCGCACTGTATGATATTCTAATACATAAAATATATAATATTGAGATGACAAAATGAAGTATTAAATCCCAGTAGGCTATATAATCCCAGATATTGAGGCATGCATGAGAAAAAAAAAAAGAATATACATTATATATATAATTATTTCTCATGCATGCCTCAATATCTGGGAACACATTTGCATATTTCTTGGGAAAGTGCAAACTGAATGTTAGATATCAAAAGCCATGTGACCTGAGAAAGAGGTGAATTTGTCACTCTGCAGAGCTGTCAGCTCAGCAGCTCTCAGCCCACCACCCACAGTGATATCATTTGTGTGCAAAACCAATATGCTTCTCCTTTGAGATCACTTATTTCCTGTGCTGTGGCTTGAACCTTTAATTCTGCTTTCAATAGCCTCTAACTTCTCCATTTCACATGCTGAAGAAATATCTATGATGTGTGATTTTCCTAACACTTTAAAATATCTGGTTACTTTTTATGGGTGTTTTGCTATGTGTATAGAAAACTGTATTTGCTTTGATAAGATTATGATCTCACAATAGAGATGTAGATTAGTTTACACTTACTTGAGATTGTTAATAATAGTTTTTTCTAAGACCCTTTATTTTTCAAATCGAATGTTGTTTCTTCCCAAAATGATTCTGCTGATACAAAAACAGATATATTTCATAGATTGTACTTGTCATAACCAAAGTGCTATAAAATGTTTATTATCGTTTAATACTGTCAAGGTCAATATCATATAAGTTTGTACATAACAGTAAAGTTTGAACAGCATCTGATTACAATCAAAATAAAAGTAATTCTCACCCATTTCAGGAGGATGTCTTCTTGTCACTCGCTTCACTGTTTTGTTACAGTAATTCATGCGGCACTCTATTCAACTTTACACCACAAAATAGGAAGGCGTCTCCACAGGGCAGTTTCATTGGTTGACAAATCGCACCACAGCAAGTGCGTCTGGGAAATGGAGTTTTTTTTTACTCATGTCTCACAATTACTTTTCTTTATGTCTCTTTATGCCATTCTGTTACATTAGCAGTTAGTTTTTATATGGATCAAGCTGCTCCAACCCATTCTTGGGTTACTTTGTCCCCAGGATCTTTAGAATAGCATGATATGAAGATAAACATGCAGTTTATTCATTTCCAGACTGATGGGAATGAGAAAAAATATGTTTATCATGTTATGTTTGTGTCTATAATCTTATATACAACATGTAATTCAGTTATTGTTCTGAGCAACACGTGGTTTCAAAAGTAAGTTTTCCCCCATTAATTGTGCTGTGATCTAATCTGAGATCAGATTTTGTAATACTGTTACATAGAATTCACAGTAACTAAACCCTGTCAGATCAGTGATATTATATATAACCACAATATTTTCATGACTCGGCACATTCCAAACAAAAACGTGATGTAGGAACACGTTGTAGCCTTGCTAACTTTACATTAACATTATACTTTAACATTACATATAGGGAAATACTACCAAAAATTACTATGTGCATCATGACAAAACTTTATGCAAGACAAAATCAAAATGTATTTATTACATATAAGCTGACGAAGTGAAGAGACATTTGATTAATGCCAGAATAAAAACATTTAAAGGAGTTTTAATGTGTTTAGATAAAAGCATGAATTACTTTCTCCATATGTATAAATTATAAAAACAGCTTCGTTTTGGAAATTGTTCTCAAATGAATGAAACCAGACTGCACCACTCTCTGTACCTGTTCATCAATGGTTAATTCAGCATCAGAAATGTATTGCAGCCGCCTGCCCATTGACTAACAGACTGCCTATTTCACTATGAATCAGATCAGGTGTTGTGGGTGCCAAATGATACCATTTCTAATTTCTGAAAAAGAAAAAAAACCAGCTTGTGATATCTAGCACTTTGTCAACCGTTGCGATCTTCACTGGGTTTTATGACTGTGTGTTGTTGACGTAGCATGGAGAGAAATATTGTTTCTATGGATCATACAGAAAAATACGAGCATGTAAATGGAAATCAGGTTGGGGCCTAAAAAGGAACCTTGAGGAACTCCACACGCAATGTGTGTTGAAGAAAAGAAGTTTGCTGTGACAGCATATATTCTATATGAGCGGTATGAGCTGAACAGTAAATTAAAATTACATCTACAGTGTCAAAGGCTGCAGTAAAATCTAAAAGGATTGAAATCTTCTGCTAAAAGAAGCTCATAAGTGACTGTGAAGAGGGCTTTCCCTGTTTGCTTTGCTCTAAAACCAGACTGGAATCTCTCAAGCATGTTGTTTCATAAAAGCTATTAGTTGAGCTGAAACAACTTTCTCTAACCTTACATAGAAACCGCAGCTTGGAGATCGGCCTGTAGCTGCTTGTACTTAAGACCTTGCTTTTTTTAAGGGTCAGCCGCTGCTTGTTTAATTACCAAAAAAGTTATTGGCAATCGATAAAATAGGACCAACTGTGTAAAATACGTTTAGGGATTTTGAAGGAACCACATCAAGCTTGCAAGTGGAGGAGTTTCTGCTGCAGATGAGAGAGAAATGTTAAAAACAGTCAGACTTAAGACATTTTCCTATTAACAGTTATGACCCTGTTATGTGCTCACCTGTTTTGGTAAAAAAATAAAAAAGAAAGAAAGAAAAAGAGCTCAGTGCAGAAAGACGCTCTAGTATCTTTAATATATATTTCATATATTTAAGATATTCTCTCTTATTTTCTGTCTTTCAAAATGTCATTTAAGAACGGTGATCAATTTACCTTCCATTTTTGTTTGGCGATCCTCCGCTCCACTAAAATGACATTGCTCTTATGTATTATTTGATGAATACACCGAAGAGTAATTATGCTGCACTCAACGCTTGATCCACATTTCCTCCACATGTTTTTGATCTTTTTGAAAGGGGGATGCCCTATTCCTCCATCTGTTGCGGATAGGGTATGACATTTCAACATGATTAACATTTAAATGTCAAAATAACCAGCTATCTGTTGACTGTCCTAATCTCGGAGGGATTTTTTTGGTTTGACAAATCCAAAACAAGTTTTTTTGCTATATAAGAAGTAATGCAAATTGTGATTATGTCGCTGAACATGATTTTTTTTTTAAACGCCTTTTGCAAAATTACTGTAAGTACATTATTACTGTTAATATTCAACAGCTCCCATATCAGTGAACTGACTCAGATAGAAATTAAGCCTCATTGTGTTCCATCCTTGGCTACTGAATATTCAGTTAAAAAGAAAAAAATGAGACGGGGATATTTAGATATCTGTTTCAATGCTTCACTTTGATGGACTGTTGAAGTACATGTTTGATGCAGACACATTTTTTTGTGACAGGCTTTGTAGGAAACTTAATTTCACTCTCAGAGTTCTTGTGAGCTCTCTCTCTCTCTCTCTCTCTCGCTCGCAAAAACATCAGTTATAAATTTGAGAAAATCCCCAGCTATTCATTTCAGACTTTCACTGACATAGACATATGAGGTTGAGATGAGGACAGCAGAATGTAAATGAGAAAGTGTTAGAAAAAAAAAAAACTGCTGTGATTCCAATCAGAAATGTCTTCATGTCTGAGTCACTACTGTTGGGAACAATTTACCAGCCTCAGTGGCACATGAGAACAGTCTGATTACAGTCATGATGAGAAACTGTATGTAGCTAAGGCAGAGATCTTCCACACTAAATGGTTTTAATGATCCACTCTATGTTTGGGAATAACAACTGACTCATAGAAGTTTAATTTGTAATTGCTTAAAGCGAGGATGTAAAAAACAAAACACTGTTGTCTGACTGATCTGTTGTCTACAGTGTGTTTGAGTGGAGACTCCAACCTACTCAAAGGTTGATCCAATAGGTGAAGTATACTTATAATAAATGCAATGTTTGCTTCCCAATTTTGGTAAATTTGAATACATTTGGCAATTTAAGATTGTTTTATAGTATGGTTACTATCAAGATTATTTATCTTATTATCTTATTACAGAGAAGACTAAATAGTATACACTGAATCGTATATGCAGGCAAAAAAAAGCCAAAATGTTCAACATTTAGGTGTTAAAATTACCCTAAACAACCTACATCACCTTAAATAATATTCAGCATAAGATTATTCTGGTTTAGGTGATATATGATTTGTGACAACTGTGTCTTTAAAACACAGTGAAAATGAAATTTAGGTACAAGAAAATTATTAGACCAAGATCCCCGTCTGACATGTGAGATCGACTAAAGTAAGTGGAAGGATCCTGGACTTACATCCCTATGAGGTGACAGTAAGTCCTACCAAAAAAAAAAAAGACTTAAGAGGAAATGGGCTGAATAAGCGACGACGGGAAGTTCACTTAAAAACCCTCCAGTGACCTCTGTATTCACCTGCTACTCAGAGGTAAGGAAGCACACACAAAGAAAAGTTGAGAAAAATAAGTTTAAATCATTTTACTGAGTCGAGGTCATGGGGCCAGTTTTCCATCATCGGTTTACCATTTGAAGCAAAGTGAAGCAACAATCAAGACGGTTTTTTTTCCAGTATGGATACAAATGAGGGTAAACAGAAAGTAGATTTTTTTGTGAATCTAATTTTCCTTCTGACTTAAGAATGATTTGAACGATAAAATAATTTAATTGGCCGCTCTGTGCCTCACTCAACTGAACAGAGATCTAATCGAGGATGTGGGAGAAGTAAAATCAGATTTTTCATGTGAAAATGAAACCTGCGCAACAGAGGTGAAATCCCCAGTCATTCCAGGAAACTGATTGTAGAGCACATATTGATGAAGTTTGTGTGTTATGTCTGAGTTACAGTTAGACCTCTGAAAATCCCTGAAGGGTTGAGATGTTGTTCTCAGGCTTTCTGAACTCATATACGTTTTTAAAAATGTGTGCAGCCCATGTTATACTTAGCATACGTGGAAAGATGTGACAACACAACTACATTTATTCATTTTATTATGAAGAATGTCTGTGCATTACAATATACTCTGGAAAAACAAAAATGAATAACGTAATGGATACATGCCCTTTTTCACTGATAAGTCATTTTCCTTTCATCAACCGACAGCAAAGCTTCAGAAAAGCAAAGATTTTGTTCCAAGTTAAAAACAGTGATCTTGCATAAGTCTGTTGTCAAATTGCCAAATGTTCAATTAAAATGTCACAAGCGCTTTTCAGAGGATATCACCCCATTCAGTTACCCTCCTTATGGCACTACAGGATATACTACCTTACTATGGCTCTTCTATGGATGCACTCAAACCCAACCTCTAAAAACCAGTGAGATCCAAGAAATAAAAATCCAGGAAATAAAAATTAGACAAATGGTGCTGACTTGTGTTTTCCTCTTTGCAGCTAGTCCCTGAAAAGTTCAGTATGTTGAAATGATCTGATGCGGATGGGAGGAAGGGGCGTGGGGACAAGAAATGCAAACAACCGTTCTGTACTCACAATGAGAAGCGGACCGTTAACCGCGTCATGCGCTCATCATCGAAGTCTACCACCCAGAGCACAGCAAATACAACAATCTGTTGCTTTTAAATATTCATTCCAACTGCAACCAATACTAAACCGTGGTTTGAAATTCACACAGGATTAAAAAAAAAAAAAAAAAAACGATAATAAAAAAGGAAAAATTCAGTCTTCCTGGAAAGAAAGGCAAAAACAAGGCAAAGGATTATACTGTAGCTGGTACCACGTTTGATTTTTTTTTTCCTGAAATGGACAGGAGCAATTGCTACAAGTAACAAATGGAGTTATACCTGAAACACAACTGAATTCACTCTTTAAAAGGAATGTGAACTACAAGTGCTATCAATGCTCACAATGGAATTTAAGACTGAAACATTAAAAAAGGCTGATATTTTACTGCATCACATTTATAGGTAGAGATTCATTTGGGGGGAGATCGGAAGAGCGTCGTGTAGGGAAAGAGTGTAGATCTCGGT
>OMOV01088417.1:0-12255 GCA_900312565.1 Beryx splendens | reverse complement strand
CTCCAAGGTCAGCGTGTGTGTGATTTACATTAGGAGGCTGAGAAGTAAATACAGTAATCATGCAGTGCTGTGTAAATTGTTGGGGTAATTGTATCCCACAGTGTTTGTATGTGTGTGTGTGTGTGTGTGTGTGTGTGTGTGTGTGTGTTGCTAACGTTACTAATCAGAGTTGATTGCTTGCGTCCATGCTTTGCTGAGGGGACCTGTGGCTAGATGAGGCAGATAAACACATGATGTGACTGAGCAGTAACTCATAATCCTGACCACATGCACACATCACACTTAAAGTTTGACCTTGTCATTGTCTTTTGCACATGAAGAACAGCCTTTAAGGTACAAAAGTGTAATTTCAATTGGGTTCGACCAATATGGGTCTTGCCGATATTTTTCTATTGAAGCTGCCAATAGCCGATATTCACTGACAATATTCTCTATCTTTCAGTTTGACCATTTTCATGCCAGAAAATTTGTGTGTTCAGTGATTCCCCCAGAAGGTTATTCTTGTGAAAGTGGAAAAGCCTCTGAAACTGTATTTAAACCATCATGCAAAACTTATTTGTTTAACTAATTGAAGTTCCTTTCGGGTTATCAGCTCTTTAAGGCAGGGGCACGGACCCCTCCTATTGGTAGGGGAAAATCTGGGATACACTGCCTTTAAATGAAGCCACTAATTTTAAAAAAAAACATTACTGAATAATTAAATGAATAAATAAAACATGCAAGGGAAATAAAAATTCATTGCAGGTTCCTATGCGACTGTGATCAGGGAGGAATCTCCACATCAGCAGTGACTGACAGGCCAATGTTCAATATTTATTATAAGGCCAATATCAGCCTGTAATATCCGCAAAATGATATATTGGCATAACCCTAAATTTTATTGTACTGGCCTCATGTGAAAAGTGATTTTTGGGACGATGGGTGTCTAATTATAATCCCTTGCTGATAGTAGGCTATAAGCCGACAGGTATCATAGCAACTAACACAATAGAGAGAGCCTGGCAGAGAGTAATCCCTATTTCCCCAAGCCGGCATCCTGAATACAGCATTCAGCAATTTTAACATGCCGCCGAGCCCTGGAACCAGATACAATACTTACAAATTACTTGGTGGACAGATAAATTGTTCTTTACATGGATGCATCTCTCTGCCATGAATTTATGGAGGATTGAATGCCTCATACTCACGTACAGGACAATACAATCAATTACTTTAATTTAGAACTTCTATGGTCAGATAGGTTAACTGTGTGTAGCCAAAGAGCATCCTTCTCATTATGCTTCCTCTCTTTGAACCATTTAATTCTAATTTCATACCGAGTTATTCCAACAGATAAATAGCTGCTGCATGGGATGGAAAATTAATGTTTTTAGAGTCAATGGCTCCTAGAAGGCTTAATGGTACAAATCAGTCAGGGCCAGCTAGCTTCCTTTATGATAGAAATACACTACAGCTGCAGGGCAAATACAGAAAACCAAGTCTTATGTTTTCATCTGTGGTTTCCTGAAAATTCATTATGGGCTAGATGGGATCTGTTAGGCTCTAGAAGTGCCCATTATCATCAAGTCGTTTTTCTTATCCCTAAAAATTTGAGACCTCTAGATACTATCATACAGGCACATTCGAGGAGTAACAAATATTGTGACAGACTGAGATACTGAATTCAGAGTACCTACAGCAAACACTGTCAGTGTGCAATGGTAAGATAACCTTACAATTTGGCCATGGTCCTAAATTGGCCACTTAGCATAGAGGGCTTGGTGAATATGACCCCATTAGTTTGTACAGAAGATGCTGAGTGCATCCATACAACACCAGAATATGTTGTTGAGGTACTGTATATGTGTACTGATGATGTCTGTGTCATTATAGAAGAGTTTAGCAATCATTTCATCGTTTAGCCCAGTTGACCTAATTGATCCTTGGTATTATATTTCACTATTCCTTGAGCAGCTCCATAGCAAATTCCATCTTATTGGACCAAACCTTCCCATATTACAGTATCTCATACAGGTATTGCATCTTATTGGATTGGCATGGGCCAGACTTTCCCATATTACAGTATCTCATATTGGTATTGCATCTTATTACTTTCCCATATTAAAGTATCTCATACAGGTATGAAGTAAGCTTAGAGCCAGCGAAACAGTGTAGATAATTCTCAGTATAGATAATTCTCTCTGCCTGTACAGAAGGGGCGCAGAGGGGGGTAGTCAACATCTCCTGCCAGCCCAGGATATCATCAAGTTCCTGTCCAGGAAGCCTGTTGAGTGTCATGACTTCATTGTAAGCTAAGGTTGTTGTAACATCAGTGCATGTGGCCAGGGAATGGAAACAGATGGCAATGGCATGATGTAAGGAGAGTGCTGAAGGATGGCTGCCTCATATTTACGAGTGAGACAGGTCTCGCTTTCACCCTCTTTCTATTGTTAATGAGCCAAAACCACCACCCTATCCCAAGGGGCCATTAACATATGCTCCTGTGTCCACTCTGAAGATGTGACTGTGGACAAAAATCAGGCTCCTGTCTCAGATTAATGAAGCAGAATAAATAGATAATGCAATCTGCTCTTTCCCTCAAGCTATTGGGTGTACAGCACAGTATGTTTGATTCTCCTTGATTTTTCAATTAAAACATCTAAAGTTTCAGTATACAGACTAGGGAGATTAATGCAGCACCAAAAGTTATCTCCTGTTCTCCCTCTATTTGATCAGGGGTATATAGCATATGGAAATCCAACAATACAACATCACATAATCAGGGAAATGAGAGTGTGGCTCTCCACTGGCTGCACTGTAATGACATTTGCATTTGCTGGAAATGGGTCTGAATCACTGTGATTTGAGTGCGATATCAATTCCCACTGAGTGAGCAAACAGATCTTTTAAATATCAACTTCCACTTTTATTTATAGCTGAAGAAAGCTTGTTTTATCTAACTGAATTTTATTCTCTTGGATGTAAAAAAAAAAAAAGGGTGGATACCTTTTTTTCATTAATTGTTTTTTGCATTCATTTTTATTTTCTAGTGCTGCACACCAACGAATAAAAACACCTTCCCATAATTTTTCCTTGATGCTTAGGGAGGAGCAGATTCTTCCGATTCCGCCAGGCCGCATTGAGCCTAATGGGTACCAGCAAGCAGTCTCTTCCACAAGAGGACCCAGATGCTGTGATGGTGGACTCGCCCAAAGAGAATGAGGACTCTGTGCCCCTGAGGAGCTTCCCCTCCCCCACCAAGGGCAGCTGCAGCCCGGCCGAGGCCAATGACACCCATGCCCTCATCAGCTCGAGCCACCATTCGTCCCAGGCCAGCGTGGGTCCAGAACCGCTCGACCACTCCTCCCCTAAGGACCCCTGGGAGAAGCTGTACCAGACGGAGCAGCACCAGTCCTCTGCCTCCCTGTCAAACACCTTCCCCAGAGGCAGCATCAGCAGCATGAGGCGAGCCTCCTCCGTCCACGACATTGAGGGCTTTAGCTCCAACTCCAAAAGCCTATTCAGGGACCGCCATGCAAGTGAAGGTATGATAGCATCCTCTATAATTAAAACCTCTCCTCAAACCAAATTACTTAGTTAATGATTTAGAAACAGAACTTTAGCTTTCTTAACTTCTCTTCATAATCCCCTTGCCTTGACTGGATATAATTGTCGATTTATTACAAATTTAATCCAATCTGCAGCAGCATCATCTGCATTCACAGTTTTGTTTCTCCTTTATCTGCTCTGACCACAAAATGCTGCTTTTAGACAGTGGTTACCATATCAGAGGTAACGTGTTCTCTGTCCATGCTGTCAGTGCTCAGCACTGCTTTGAAGCATGACTTTAAAGCAAGGCAATCAGCATAAATGCTCATCAGAGATACACTTTTGGTGGAGTAGGTCGAGTGGGCCTACTGCATTTAATAACACGTTATGATTGTATACTTAGTCCAGTGTGGTGATTTTGTCATGTCAGCGATCTTAAAAATCCTATAATGTATTCACATCCTGAAACAAAAGCTTGCTGCCTGCACTCATCAACTGCTTACCAAAAGCATTGCTTTTAAATATACCTGCATGAACAAAATGTCTGTTTTTGAATGAACAAAATGCATCTAAATGAATATGTCTCTACTTGTCACGGCTTGGGATTCTGCAAAAACCTTTGCCTCCTCCCATCATTCCTCTTTAATTTTATTCAGGTATTGTGCTGACCAGAACTCTACAGTGTATGTTACGTAACATTTTAAAGTACATTCTAGTAAAATTGAGAAACCAGTTGAATGCATCTTTTTTTTTAACTGCAAAGTGTAACTTCTTAATTTTTGCTCACTGAACTGATTTTTATGTCCAGCCACCATGGTACATGATATGCTGGACATCATATTATGGTGACATCTGTCTGTCTGTCTGTCTGTCTGTTTGTAGACACATTATTGTGAACACAATAACTCAAGAACAACACATGATAAAAACATAATCGTTACACGACAGGTTCCCTCCATAGACTAGATGTTGTTATTAGATTGTTTTTTTTTTTAATTTCTATAAGTCATTAATGCTTTAATATAAGGAGTTCATATTATACCTACCAACCACGTGTTATATGAAGGCAAGTACATTGACATAGATTAATGCAATAATTAGCTTAATTAATGACCTAATTAATTTTAATATAATATAAATACATCATGCTCATTATTTTGGGACCTTAGGCAGCTCAAGTACCTCTTGTTATACTACATTCATACCGTATACAATAGTTAGACTTCTGAGGAAGCCAAAGCTATTCAAAGCCAACACATAGTAACAACTCTGGCGGTGACTGTGTGCTGTAACCTACTGTCAACAGATGTTTACCAAGAGTACTCTTATTCTACAGTGACTGTTATTTTTCCCAACCCACCAGGCCCTTTTAATCATCTTAAGTCCAGTTTGCTTGGCTCTACCTCTGACTCCAACATCAACAAGTACAGCACCATCAACAAGATCCCTCTTATTGCACTCAACTTCACTGAGGGGAACGATAAGAAGACTCATTCTCCGCAGACATCCGAGAAAACCATCATAGCACCAAAGGTCAAAGAGAGAACTCATAATGTCACGGAAAAAGTCACACAGGTGAGTCAATAAACTCCTCTTGACTTGATGCTGCGGTATCTACGCTGGAGTGCTCCCTCCTTTAAAAATGAAGCATGTTTGACCCATTGGCCCATGGCATTCCTCATACTGATATTATTTAGATTTAGATTTAGTCCTTATTTAAAAAACATGTGTTTTTTTTGCGATTTGCTCTTTTTTTCTGTGTTTTTTGTGATAATTTATTGATCCCCCATAGGAGAAATTCCTATTTTCGCTTGTCCCTTCCACATGCAACTCAAACTGCAGGGTCAGTTAAAGTCTAACGCTCCTGAAGATCTTAGGGATTTAGTGTGTTGCTCAAGGACATTTCAGGGGGACAGAAGCTTGCTGTTACGGGACTGAACCCGGGCCAAGGACTTACCAAGGACCTCCTATGAGAGTGCAGATATTCATCACCGTCTCTAAACCTATTGATTCCTGTATTTCAGCTAATGAGATTATATACACACACAATATACACTCCTCTTTGTTTGTTTGGGCTAAAATGAATAATTCTGACACATAACACAAGCGTATTTATTCTGTGAATGGAAATAACTCCGTGTGGAGGTCTCACCTCTACAGCAAAACACTGCTGCCAGTATCCTCTAGGCAATGTCAGCAACAAAACAAGCACAGGAGGAGCTGCAGAAAGCTTATATTTAAACTTCTTTCAACAAGATGACAGCAGTAATGCAGTCAAAGGATAAAGCTTTCATTCATAAATGACGACCCACCATCATCATAATTAAATGTTCTTCCTCCCTGCTGACTGTCAGTAGTTTGGAGGCACACCACTGAGATGTGAACATTGCATCTACTTCCTGACTGCTAGCATGGTGAAATCTATAATTCATAGAGTGAAGATAGAGGAATGTGCTGAAATAACAGAAAACAAAGACCCTTTGACCTCATCCACACTCCTGTTCTATTTTCTGCCATAAGGGAGCCTTCTCTTTGTCTGACACAACTTATTAAGGCAAAAGAGAGGAAAGGTTAGCCTTCCTGAGCACGCTGAATAATTAACCATCTTTAAAACAAATGTTTGCTGAGCAACATATCTTTATTGAATATCTGTCAGCCCAAGAGCTATTACTTTTGACTAGAGAACTGATTATGAGACCTAAAAGGTTTTTGTCCACTCTACTTCAGGAACATTCACTTCCACCGAGTACAGAGTGTAAGCCTTGCAGATGCGGAACAAGTCAGTGACAATCACATTATTCATGGTGCCAGGACACAGGCAATCTTCCTGTCTGTCATATTGGAGAGCCGGCTTTGTCCTAATACTGTTTGACTGCGGAGCACTTACTCCCAGGTTCGCTACACATGCTGTCAAGTCCTTCAGGAGGGTACATTACCTGCAGGGCTTCAGAAATAAACAGCTTATGAGCTAAGAGAACGTGAACTGTCTTGATTAAACTGCCAAAAGGATGATCAACAGATTGATTGTTCTTTTTTACCTCAAACAGAAACAATGTCAAAATCAGCGAATGCAAGTAAATGCAAGTAAATCTTTCATGTTGTCAGTGGTCTAAGGCAACTTGAGACTAAGCTTAATTGCAATGCAAATGAAGTGACATAGTGTCATCAAAATGGAGCAGGATAATGAGGTTCTGTGCGTTGTGAGTCTTTACATGTAGTGTGTAACTTGTGTCCCCCTCTTGCCACTCCTCCAGGTGCTGTCACTAGGAGCTGATGTGCTGCCAGAGTACAAACTCCAGACGCCCCGCATTGACAAGTTCACCATCCTGCACTACAGCCCGTTCAAAGCCGTGTGGGACTGGCTGATCCTGTTGCTGGTCATCTACACCGCAATCCTCACTCCCTACTCTGCTGCTTTTCTTCTCAACGACCGAGAGGAGCACAAGAGGCGTGAATGTGGATACTCCTGCAGCCCTCTTAATGTAGTGGATTTAATGGTGGATATCATGTTCATCATTGACATACTCATAAACTTCAGGACCACTTATGTAAACCAGAATGAGGAGGTGGTCAGCCATCCGGCTAAGATTGCGATCCATTACTTTAAAGGCTGGTTCCTTATAGACATGGTGGCAGCGATCCCCTTTGACCTCCTTATCTTTGGCTCAGGATCAGATGAGGTATGTTATCTCTAATGCATGTCTTTTTCACGTGTTTTCTCTCCCAGGGAGCTTTGCTGCACATCACTGCAGCCATGCTTGCACTCTTATCCATTTACTAAGTCCAGACTTGTGCCCCTGGGCCACTACTTAAAGCTTGAATCTTTCTGTCTCGGCTCTGAAAGGATTACTTTAAATTGCATGTTGTTGTGTTTTCTTTTTTTTCTGAATGGTCCTCGTTCTAGAATCCATTTACACGGATTAATGGCTTACCAAATGGCAATCAATGATGCATTTATGTGAGGAGCAAGCCAGCAGAGCTATGTGCACAGCTTACATGCAGATGTGAGATGGCCATTGGTAGGCCGGCCGCCAGGCTTGCTGGCTTGTTTGTTGGTAGGATATGTCCCTTCAGGCTCTGGATCCACTTCAGTGCTTTATCGTGCTTTGTAGGCACTCCATTACACCAGAAAAGCTCCTGATTATAAACCATAATCATCTTTTCCACTGCTGCTGCTACTGCTGAGTCAGTGCAGTGACTGACAACAAACCAAAAACAAAACAACGCAACATCAGTTTCCTTCATAGAATAAAAACATTGCTTGGAATAGACTGGATATTATATAATTAATTGCCATTAGTTGCAATTAAAACCCATTATCCTTCACCACAGGGAAATCAATGCAAGCCATAACTGTTTGACAGCATGCATACAGGAAAAATAGTAGCTTTTTTTCAGTTCTGTAAATAGGATGGCATATACTGTCTGTAATCACACGCTGATACAGTTGATGTAGCTGGTAATCAAACCTTTCCAGTTTGGTTTATAATTTCTAGGTTGACCAAGCAAATCCCCTCTCAACTGCATTCTGATTTAGAAAATAAAAGCAACTCAGATATTAGCAGATGGTCTTCTCATGGCTCATTTGATTTGGCGGCTTAATAAGGAGGTTTTACTCTTCAACAGCTTATGGAAAGCTTTTGATTAGAGCAGGCAATATATTTTAAATAGATTTTAATCAATCTCTTGTTGCTTTCGAAACAAAACAGACTTGCAGGCAAATTGAACATACTGTGAGAAGCATTCATACAAAATCAACATCATGTGGTGTTTTGTTAATCATGATGGAGTAATAATAATAATAATGGAAATATTTTCAAACGGCTACACAGTGAGTATAGCGGGAAAGAAGTTGAGTGTTTTGTCATGAGTTGTACCTCGTGGGAAGGGGGGGGCGGGGTAACCCTAACCCTACTGTGAGCACTACTGTGCACATTTGCTTGTACAGGTTAAGCTTTCATTAGATCGCAGATTACAATGTACACACTACAGAGGACATGTGCACTAAGTGTAGATTTGTTATAGAACAAAATGTTCTAGAAGATGTGTCATTCAGTTATCCCACTTGTGATTCACATGAAAAGCATGGCACACTGAAGCCACCTTGTCCTTTAACATTAACTTAAATCCATGGTACACGCACTATAATCACTGCTAATTGTAGCTATTAGGATGAGTCTAAAATAACAAACTTCATTGCAAAATATGCCCATCCTCACAAGTGGCATCTGGTCTTAATCATCATTTTGTTGAAACAAGTCAAAACACACCCGTGGGGTAAAAAGATGTCACTCGGCTCAGTGAAATTCAACTCATTTCAAGAACTATCCTAATACAGGTGAAATTATTCTTGAAACAACTGGAGTGATCAACCTACTGTAAAGATACTGCTGCTTGTTACAAGGAGATTCATTAAACAACTTGAACTGCATTGAATCAAGAGACTGATTGAGAAAAAGTATCTCATTCCACTGGTGGATTGATTTTGCATTTCCCTTGTTTTAAGGAAAATAAGACTAAATACAAGATTAATTGAGTGGTTACGAAGGACATTTTGGCGGTGTGCAGACATTAACTCCACTTTCCAAGGCCATTCTGTAATTGTCAGGTAAATAAATGACCAGGCTACAATGGTTAAGTGTTGCTGAAGCCTTTCTGGATGAGACAAAACAAGCAGCAAACTCCCTGGGACTCATTCAGTGTGTGTTGCTGCCCGTTCATTCTTCAGTAAATGAGGATTTATCTGCACACCGCTGGTGTCTTCACTTCAGTGTTAATTTGGCTTTGACCATAGAGCCACAGGGAGTTCCCAGGATAGAGTCTTAGCCTATTTAGTTCACTGTTGAGGAAACCCATTACCTGAGTTTGTGAAATGAAGTCTAGTGTTTTGTCACAGATGGAGATGTGTTGCTAGCTAACAAAACATGTTGGCATTCATGGCAGGGGTACATTTGCAACAAAATAAATTGTTTCTTAATGAGAGACTCGCATGACAAATGAAAAGTCAGTGCAACATGAATCAATTATAGGTTAGTGTATTGTAAAGTAGAGCTTTATTTGGGCATTTGGAATTGGATTCAGCCTAAAAACTAGATTTTTGTGTGATAAAATTACTGTAGCACTTAGTCAAACATACTAACATACAAACTATCACTAATAAAATGCCTTACTGTACGTTTTGTTTAGACCACCACTCTGATTGGCCTGTTGAAGACAGCTAGGCTCCTGCGATTGGTGCGTGTGGCCAGGAAGTTGGACCGCTACTCTGAGTACGGAGCTGCAGTCCTTATGTTGCTCATGTGCATCTTCGCCCTCATCGCCCACTGGCTGGCTTGCATATGGTACGCCATCGGCAATGTGGAGAAGCCCTACCTGGAGCACAAGATCGGCTGGCTAGACAATCTGGGCGTGTCCATAGGGAAGAGGTACAACTACAGCGATCCCAGCTCTGGCCCATCTATCAAGGACAAGTATGTCACAGCACTTTACTTCACCTTCAGCAGTCTGACCAGTGTGGGCTTTGGGAACGTCTCCCCCAACACCAACTCTGAGAAGATCTTTTCTATCTGTGTCATGTTGATCGGCTGTGAGTATGTTACGGTCTTTTACCGTCTTTCACAATGGATCCACTTCTTTTTCTATTAACAGCTTTACTCTGTGTTTATAGCATAGTGCCTGTAAAGGTTAAAAAGCATAAACTCATTCTTCTCGTGATCACACTCTTCTGTGTTTATAGCAGCATTTATTCACTTTCACAGTTCCTGGTGTTGCTGAGGCAAATATGACTCACCTCATGTCTTGATCATTGTCTGTATTTCAGCGCTCATGTATGCCAGTATATTTGGGAACGTCTCTGCCATCATCCAGAGGTTGTACTCGGGTACGGCCCGCTACCATGCTCAAATGTTGCGGGTCAAGGAGTTCATCCGCTTCCACCAGATCCCCAACCCCCTGAGGCAGAGGCTGGAGGAGTACTTCCAACACTCCTGGACCTACACCAATGGCATTGACATGAACACGGTAAGAAACAATGATAAACACATCTAACTGCTACTGTAACTGGGTAGAATACTTACTAAAATTAACAGAGCTCAATGAATGATAATCACAATCTTTATGCAAAATTCTAAAAAGAGCTTTCTTTCTCTTGTCTGCTTTTCACCTGGATTAACATCTCTACATTGGTAAGAGCAGGAGGTACATATTTTGTTTTGTTGCCATTTTCATGGCTTGTGTTGCTGTTTCAGCATTGTTTAAAATAACATCACCCTCATCATTATCCTTACAGTATCAGCATTATAAATTTATAGAAATTATGCATGATTTCTGTATGCATTAGTGCAAAAATAGTCTACACACACTGCACTTTTCATGTCACTGCTATAGCACATTCACATAGAATAAAGAAAACATGACATACATTGTATTGCACAGATGTTTCTGGCAAGATGCCCTTCTTCAGCATGCAATACAGGGAACGGTTTCAAATATTCAGACCACATACAGTACGAGTGGGGGAAAAGGAGTGAATAAAAGCTTGCATGCATTGAAAAATGGCAGATATTGGCAACTATTATCAAGATTCCTGACTGCACGTTTGCATGCAACAACATCAGTAACTTCCTTTTACAGTCACCCGGCCAGTATTAATTACTAAGTATCAAGTAAATACATGGTAAGAACAATAAATTCAGCTTTCTTCAAACTGTGATGCTTAAAAATCACAGCTGAATTACTTCAAAGCACCTCTGGTAGTACTTATCAGGTAAGCAAAAGTAGATGTTATAGGTTTAGGATGGCAAACCTAACAGGAGAGTTTAATTCCTCAGGAATTCAGCTACACTTTGTTAGAAACTCCTTCTCTATCACCCATCAATTCAAAGAACAATTTTGCAGGCACTGAAGGCTTACATTTCCAATCGAGCTTAACTTTGTACTATCTAGGAATTATTGCAATACTTTCCTATAAATTAGCTTCTCATTCATCCTAATTGTTCATGGCTCTAGTCACTTGGAAAGGGTTTATTATGCTTGCCAGAGAAACTGTATGAAATTGTTTAAATGTAAGTTGTGGTGACTATATCAATAATGACCTCATACAAACTCTGACAGACCATTTACATTCCCTCTAGTTTCATGGAACATATTTTAAATACTTGGTACAAACACACCGGTCTGCATCAGATTGGAATTACAGCTGGAACTGCCAATAATCTTCTATTCTTACCACGTATTTACTTTTCCAATACCGTAGTACTCACATGTAGGGTGACAGTAAATGGAAGGAGGGTTTACCACCCTTATAATGGCGAGTATAAAAATTTGAGACAGAATCACATGCAGTGCTAAATATGTGGTATACCTCCATATGAGATAAAATGAAGGTCTATAAACTGCATGTCAGCCTCAATTTAAAAGCCACAACTACTCTCTATGTGATTTATGCTATAAGATTTAAAATGTACTGTAGATATTTCCATTTCATTTTGGAGTTGTGGTGTTTTTTGTGAATTGGATCATCATCATTAGCACATTTTGTTCTGTAATATCTTAATGAATTCCTGAATATTGATACAAATCTTGCTTGACAGACGCACTGAGGGATTGCTAGAAACATCTGTGCATCTGTAAAAAGTTATTTGTGGTTATTTAAATTAACAAACAGAGAAGAACAGTTTGTGGCAGCCAATTCTTGCATGCAGCCAATTCTTTCAGATCGGAAGAGCG
>OMOV01088414.1:0-22777 GCA_900312565.1 Beryx splendens | reverse complement strand
GGAAGCGCCTTCACTCCGGCCGCTGCGTAGGACAGCAAGGTGGCCGCGTTACCGGCGAAATCGGCGGCGTCGTATGCCGAGGCAGCAAAGTCCAGTCGGTTGTTGGCAGGGGTGACAAACCATCGCTGTGGGGGGGTGGCAACAGTGGGCTCCTCGGTTTGCTGCGGGGATAGCAAGCTGTTGCCGAGTGGGACGCTGCGCTCCGTGCCAGGACCAGTCCCCACGCCAGGGTGAAAGCGAGATTTGGCGTAAGTGCTGACAAATTGGTCCTGCAGGAAAGAGCTAGGCATGGCGTATCTCGCCCCCGGCACGATCTGTGAACGCGGAGAGTCACCCGGTGATGGAGTTAGGCGGTCGATGTCGCAACCTGTGTAGACACTGAAAAGATGGAGAGAAAACAGACAAACAGTTTACAAACGTAGGCTATAGCCAGTTTACTAAAAAGGCAAATAAAAAAAAGGCCATCTCACCAAGTTATTTAGTCTATAGAGTCTTAAAATCTTGTGTTTCTTGTGAAAAAAAGTGCCATTGGGGTGAGATACTTCCCTTGCAATAATTTCTTCGAATCAATTGAAATGATCTTGATACTGGAATCATTTATCTTATTTCCACATGGGCCTATTGCCACTTGTTAATAAAAATATCGAAACAGGTGTAACTGCATTGCAAACAAATGATCTCGCTGCATTGGCAGATTTTTTTCATTTGTTTTAATGAAACAAAAGCAAAATTCATTCCTCAACACTAAATTAAATGGCTCGTTAAGATGGACACTTCTGCAGACACTGACAACAAATAAAAGCAGGAACAGGCCCAAAGAACGGAGCGCCGTGATCAATGAATAAACCCTGCAATATGAATAATAAACAGCTCAGTCACTTGATATTACAATATTATTCGGCCTGCGATATGACAATTATTTAACATAACATATCTATAATTTGCCAACTGCAAATTTGAATATCCCCTCTTATCATTTTAAATATAGGCCTAGTCTCTTGAAGCCTCCTGAAATTCCCACCTGTTATCTAATGATTATTCAGCAGTGTGATAAGGGGATGAGTTTGTCTTATTAATAAAATTTAAAAAAAATTAAAAACCTGATTGTTCATTCGACTTTGGACAATTCAAAAACAGTTTCCTGCTTTAAATCGTTCTTATTGAATAATACACATAATATCATATTTAGATTAATATCGAAGGAAAGTCTAAAAAGCATTATCACAGGATAAACAGTCTCTTACGTGTCATAGTTGTCCCGAAATCCTTTAGCAAATGGATTGTGGTCAATTTTCAGTTGCGTAATCTGTGGAAAAATAATACATTGATGATTTTAGAGCGACAAAGGCGTGTGTTTGGAGCTCAGCACACTGCAGACATTCACCATCCTGACCATTTATGCAATCTATAGTACTATCGAGTCTTTCATTTGTATTTTTATTGAAACGAGTGAGAAATTCTGCAAATGTCTCAAGAATGTTCTCCAGTCCTTCTCTTGATACCCGCAGTGCTCCACACCATTCTGCCTATAAGACATGGGCTTGATCATTTAGATAACTGACACTTATTTCTAGAAAATTGCTGAATTATTTCACCCGATAGGCTGAAATTCTCTCTTGTTCTGAGAATATTAAGACTGGATATGACACTACGTGATTTTTAAGGATGAACATTTTCTGCAGCATAGCTGTCAAATGTGAAATCGTCTTACATCGGTGTTCTGGTAAGCTGTGACGGCGATGAATTGTGTTTCTGAGAAGGTGAAAGTCTGTACTCTTCCTGGTTGGCTCGTGTCCTCTGTCCCATCCTCGTTTACTTCCACCACATGGAGCCTGGGCTGGTACTTGTGGAGAGACTGAAGGACCACCATCTGGAGAAGAGAAAAAAGAAGCATCTCAGAAATCACACATTCAAACTTTGACTTGTTAATGATAAACTAATCCAGGCCATTGGAACTTACAATAGCTTTTGTTTTATAAATTATAAAACCAGCACGATCATAATTCTCAGAGCAAACCATCCCTCAAAAGAAATAACTGCGCAATCAACAAGTAATGGATGTCAAGTAATGGGTGAAATCACTACCCTTTTTCAATTTATATTCAGAATATTATCAGAAAATACTAAAGTCTGTGAGTGAAACGTTGAATTTGATGTTGCACTACCTGCCCCGTGTTGTTGGAGGCACCTTTATTGTTTGTAAGCTTCAGCTTTCCAAATGATATTTCTTGACGCATCCAGTGCGCACCGGTATTTGGTGAGTCCGGGTGCATGTACACCCTATTTCCTATAGAGAAACGAGAATATGTAGAGAACTGAGAAATGAAATAAAATATAATATACATGGTTAAACATCACATAGAAATGAGTTTGCCACGAAGATTTATTTTTTTTACCCAAAACGTCTAACTATGCACTGTAGTCACAAACTGACGATTGTCAACTAAAAAACAGAAACATCTTGAAACCAGGGGGTTGAACGTTATTAATCGTGTAATGTTTAAATTTCATTACCTGTTACATTTGTGTCTGCTTTTCCACATGGCACCCACTTGCCTCCTTGAAATCGCCAGTGATTTGGATCAGCAAGTATTACATCCACAAATATGTTGTAGTGAGCGGTTGGGTCAAGGCCAGAAATGTTGAAGCTTAAAAAGGGGAACATTCGTCTGAAAGTAATGAAAGCACATTTAGAATCTGTTATTTTATTCATCAGTAATGTAATAACCTATCATAATATCATAAATGGTGTATTTGTTTTGACCGCAGAAAATTTTGATTTGATTCCCCCTCTCGACATGATATTAATAGCCTATATAAGCAATTTGCCTTAGTGTAATACCAAAAGGCCTTTACCATATTTTTTTATTTTGGGAAAAATGGTATTTGATGTTAATGAAGCGTTACAAGATTAACATTTGATAAAACGCTTCACATAGCAGAACAAAATCTACTTCATTTACGCACGCGTTTGATAGATGCGCCTATATGGATACTTACCGCCCTTGCTTTGTGATGATCATCTCTGTCTGGTGTCTGTGAAACTTAAGCCACAGGGCCCTGTTGCACAGATACACCTGCGCTTTGCCCGGGACCAGTCCAGCTTGCGCCGAGGAGAACTGGTAAAAAGCCGCTCCTTGGTAAGTGTGTCCATACTGTTGCGCGTAAGGATAGCCCGCTGCTGGGTAGCCTTGCGGAGAAGTGTTGGTCAGAAGGCTGTTGTAAGCTCCATTAGTTATGACCGGGTGGTGGGCCATATAACGACTGGGACTTCCAATAGAAAAAGCCGGGTGCGCTGGTCCATGTTGACTCGGATAAGGGAACATGGCACTTGGAGCTGCTGAGACTGACTGTGGCTGGCTAGATGGAGAAAAGATACACCTTTCTCCTGCAGATCCATCGAAATTATGACGGATGTCAGAGACTCCGTGAAGATCAGGAGAGAGTTTGCCCCTCTGGACGTCCCCTGATGCGTCCTTGGAGTCGGGAAAATTGTCTGCCTCTGACTGATTCGTCATCTCCCTGGAGTTTTTTTTCAGAGGTGAACTTCTCTCCAGGTTGTCACTTGCAGATATAATAGGATGGTCCTGCAACGAGAGCTCAGATCCATCGGAGCTTGGAAAGCCACTGCCCACATTCATAAATTTCTTGGAGAGATCACTCGCTGGCGAGGTGCAATTCTCGACCTGCATAGCTCAGTAGCAAACCACTATTAGCTCAACCTATATCACAAGCTTTTGCACACGCCTTAATCTAATGCTATGAAAACGCCTTGCTATGGTTTGAGGTACTTTGTCGAAGGCAGCAAATTAGCCAATTGACACCATCCTGCAGTCAGGAAGGATTTTCTCTCCATCACTCTCTGTATTGCTAATGAAACAAGTATTGCCATTGGTTAGCTGAAGACAGTAATTTAATTAGACAGCTCTTAATTAGGACAATCTGAGGAGCGCTCTGGGCAAAGTGATTTGTTTTCAGAGATTGCATATATCTGATAAAAGTAACTTAAGTACTTTATAGCTGTGTATTTCTTCGAATGCATAAACAAGAAAATACATGTTTTGTCCCCCCCAAAAAAAAAAGATTGTGAAGAAATGGATTTTCTGTGATACGTTGGCTGCATCATCTGCGTTATTTACCTATTTATCTGCGTTATTTACCTATTTATGTGCTATGAGTGCCAAAGTATGTCTACCGGAGAAACGAAGATATATTATTAACACACCAAAAATGACAGGCTATGACAGGCAGTGCATCTGATGCTTTAAAATGTTTGTGATATAGCGTGAAATCATGGCGTCCCTCTGAAGATGTGTTTATGAGTCCCAGTGCTGATAAATATTTGATGCCCTAAAGTTATGAACCAGTGCACTGATAACAGGAGATGTTTCCTGCAAATAAATAGAAACAGAAAGGAAAAGTACAAAACCTCCTTTTGGAATATTGTTTAAAAATCATTTGCAATACAGCTGATCATTTTTTATAAGAAGAATATGAGCCATTTTTTAATATCTATTTTATGAGTGACCACTACAGGCCTATAATGCAGAGGAGGAAGGTAGGATGGTGTCATGGATAGAAATGAGGATACACAATATCCTCATATATAGCCTACATATACTGTACATATCATCATTATTGTTATATTTGGCTATCATTATTAAGACTTGTTTAAAATCGTCTTTTCTAGAGAGAATAAGGCTACATTTTGATGTCAGAAGGTTGCAGGTCTCTTTGAGATGCCTGACAATTTCACCCACAAGGTTATATAATGGTTTTAAGATTAAATTATGTCTCTCTTACTGGCTACAATTCAATCCATAAGAATGGAAAATGGAAAAGAAGAAGAAGAAATAAAATCTTTCAGTCCTCACTGCAGTGTGATGAAGTTGTTAGTATCAGGACGTTGTTGGTTTAGAAACTGACGAAGATTATTATTAGAATGATTAGAAGTTGCAATAGCTGCATATTCAGGCCTGTCATACAACAGTCATCAGTCATCAGTCATCAGTCATCAGTCAGACAGTCAGACAGTCAGACAGTAGGCAGCGACTGTAGTGGCTGCAGCCATGGCCTGCAGTGTAAACACATTCATGTTTAACTTCATGGACTATGAGTATTACCAAGTCACACATTTTTCCTATTCAAATGGTGTGGCTTGATACATGCTAATCAGACACTTTTATGATTTTAAGACCTTTATTAATTTGACAGAATTAATGTAAAACAATATGATGTTGTCGCTTCACTGTATAACTTACCTAATGTGGTTAGCTATAATATGTTTTCATAAACTTGCAGAAGTGCATAGTATAATTTAAGGGTAGTAAATTTTAACGGAGCCAAGCCGAGGACTATCTCTATGGTGGGACTATGGAAGTGAACAGGTTTGTATCTCTAATGAACAGTCATGCGTCTGTGAAGCTAACAAGAGAGGTCATTACTGTAGGGCTATAGGGTCCGGCAATCTATTCCTGTGAAACATGCAAGCACAGGCTTGCCTGTGCCCAAGCTGGAGAGGCCACCCTCTACTCTCCTCATTACAGGATTATGGTTCACTTCCATCACTGATCTTTAATAAGCAGGACTTGCTTTTTCCCCCTGAACAAACCAATTGTTGAATCAACTGTGAGTCAGTTGGTTTCCCCCTTGTACTCTGGTGCCTGTTTATTAGCCTAAGTATCTTGTTCCTATTGGCCCAGCTAGCTTGTGGACATAACCAAAGAGAAGGGGGTTGGTTTGCCATGCCCATAACCAACCTCGTCCCTCTGGGACGTATTGTGCAGGTTAGGAACTCTGCCTTCTGCCTTGCACAAACCTTCCATTGACCAGCTGAGCTGAAAGCACTGGCTCCCTATTTGTGTTAAGAACAGTGGTTATTGCTATTTACATTCAAAAATAAATCAAAAAGCAAAAATAAATAAATAAATAAAAATCATAATATATTTACCTGTATGCTATATGGGCAATATACTGTGTATGACTGTATCCACAATCTGTCAAACATGTTGTTGGAGCCATATGGTAAAAATAGCCCATGGTCTTTGGAGAACCTGGACTGCTACAGCCTGGCCAGGACTCCATTAGAGACATCCTGAGATAATCTGTAAGAATAAGAAATTGGATAATTATAGAGCATGGCTGTGTAGTATCACCTACTTTGCAATGTTCAGTTACATAAAACAATGTTCTTTTTTAGAGATATGTATCATCATTTTTATTGTTGTGCCAAAGAAATCTGTTTGCCACCTGGGTCTAATCTAATCAATGTGAATGACAAGGAGAGAAAAAGCCTGAAAGTGAGCACCAGCTTAGGGACTTTACCAAATGCCCAGTACTGTCACTTCAATGATGCTATCACAGCACACAAAATGACAACAAAATTATAGCCAGCAAGGATATGGGGACATAGTGTGCTACTCCAGTCAGGTGAAATTGCTTTTTCTGACTATGAAATGGCTTGTCTCTTGTCGGATGGGTAAACATTTCCTTGTCAGGCCAGTAATAAGGGATGAGGCACACTGGGCTGAACTAAGAGGATAGAGCCAAGGTTATTTGGGATTCATGACAGGTAGTGGCTTATATTACAGTGGCACTAAAAATTTCATGGGAATGCATTTAAGATGGCCCTTAAGTTATTTATATGTTGTTTGCCAGACGTCACATCGCAATTTCCATCAATAAATCAAGTTGAAGTATTTCCTCCCTTTTTCCTGGCGCTTTGATAGAAAGAAAGATGAGCCCAATATTTACGTTAAGACTTTAATTAACCAGCAGGACTAATTTGATAAAGTGCGGTGGTGCTTTGTTTGTGCTATGCTAACATAACTATTGCCCCCTGTGGTCTCCTGCCATCAGTGATCTGTTCTGTCAGAGGGAATCAGGGTGCTTTCTGAAAGGGAAGACAGCTGGTGGCCTGCTAAGGGGCGGTGTGGACAGTTGTGGCTTTTAAACCCTTATTAGCCGCCCTCCCTGGACACACCGGGACACGCGTCTATGTCTACCCAGAAGTGCACTCGTACACCCGCTCATTATTGATGTCCTTTAAGGGTCGCCCAGCCAGAGCCCACTGTGCTTCCTTACCACAAAGCTCACAGCAAATTAACCTCAGGACAGGTGATCATGACGTACAGTAGAAGTACAAGTGAGATGGCTCTCAGACCTCAATAGTTAATACCATACTAGAACTTACACTATAGGGGTAGTTCACCCCCCAAAAAACGAAATTATACATTTGTTTCTTTATCTGTAAAGTAGTAGAGTGAAGGAGAACGGATGCAAGCTTATAAAAAGCCAACAAAACGCCAGATTTTGGGCCCCGGTTCACTTTACCTTTCTCTACCTATTACCCATTTAATTACACCATCTACTTTCTTAATTATGTAAACAAATATAGAAGGTTTGCCCATGAAATGTAGCTGCTACACCACCTTGCAGAAAACTGATGGGTATAACAGAAACAAGAGTAGATGATTTTTTTTTTTTGCAATATCCAGCAGTAACCTATATTGTACAAATGTATTTGTTGATCTATAATTTGCAGGAGTCTCTGTTACTTTCACTCATAATGTCATTATTTTCATGTTGCAATTATTTACATTTCTGTACTTATTGTTTTATGGTTACACCTATGAGACATTTGCATTTTGTTTATCACATGCTGCTCAATTTCAACATCACTGAGTTGTCACCAATTACTGGTTTACATAAAGTTGTAAATTACATTACATAGACAAGAGGTGAAAATATCCTGCTCATCATTCTACATGTCATATGCTGCAGGGGCACAACCAGGGTCCTTCACAAAAGAACATTAATATACAATCATGCTATTACATATTCACTGTATCACTGTACCATATTTATTTATCCCTTGAATTAGGCAGAGGTTAAAGCACATGTTGTCCTGTTACTTGTTCCTATGACCTTAACAAGACCATGACAGCACGGTAATTAACACACTCTTATTCATGTAACAATATAACTCTATGGTAGAGAGAATAATGATAGAATGATGCAGATAGACTGAACTATCCACACAGCCCAGCTGACCACTAAAAAACAAGAAGAACATTAACACGGATGATGGCATGTAATAACATCCATGTATAACATTAAATGTGTGATTTCTGTCTCATACCAATTTTATAGAGAAGTAACTCTTGTGAAATATCGTAATCCTCCGAGTAATACAACCCCCCCAGAGCAATGCCTACAACTGCCTTGCTTCCCTGATGTGTATTATTTGGCTTAACAAATGGCCCAGATATAATGTCAGAAATCACAAAGTGTACGGAAGGGCTAATGTCCCAACTAAAACTTCTTTTATCACCTGCTACTGACCTGTTATCAACTGTTTGGTTTGTTGCTAGTCTCTTTAAATATTAAGGGGGCTATGTGACCCAAGGAGTGCAGCTGGGGTTTGTGACCATTTTGTTATTTCTGCTGCCATGCACTGTCAGACGTCTGCAAGTGAAGAACATCGGCCACTGTCCCCAGTAAGCCCATGGCATGAAAAATTCAGGCTAACTCTACTTTTTAAGCCATTTCTGATGAAAAGCACACAGAAATGAAACTGACTTATGCCAAATGAATATCATTGAACCGCTGTGATTGTGAGGCTGATGTTTGTAACTTTGAAATTATTTATAAAACATCAGTTCCATTTTAAGAGTGGCCATGCCATGAAGTGTGCACTTACTCCTTTGAGACTCCTCTGAGATTTCCCATGCACCATCAGCCTGCAGCCGAACAATGGAATAGAGACCGAAGGTTTGCCCTTTTTCATGTGAGCCTACATTGCTTAGACATGATGAAGATCTGTTCATCTCTACAGACAGTACTACCCGCTCATTACTACAGTATGTTTAATAGATAGTTAGGTTGAAATGATGATGGATGAGGACATTTTTCACAATGTGATCTGAAAACAACTGAAAATGTTAACTGATTAATCCACATCAACTGTGACAGAGATACTTTTAAAATGAAATAACGTGCATGATTTGTATTTCCCATAAAAGAAAACACATCAGTTCTCCATTTGAAGAGAAGATATTTTGGGTTAGGGGGAGAATGGGAGCAAACAGGCGATTGTCGTGTTACAAGAATAATCTTCATTAAAATCGCAGGCAACAACACCAGGCCAACACGCAGCTCATTGGGAATGCAGTGTGAAAAGAGAGGCCCACAGATTATCACTCTACGCAACTCATGTTTAATTTATCCTGGAGCAATATTGTCAAGAGCCCTACTATTCCAAAGAACTAGTGGCTGATAAAAGCTGGAATAAGACCCAGAAAGGCAAACCCAGAAATAACACAGCCTCAGAGTAAAATGGCACAAAATGGATGAGTGAACACACTTGAGAGTGAGAGCGTTAGAGACATCTTCAATATGTTTAGCACAGCTTCACAGCAGTGTAATATCACTGCTTTAGGATTGTTAATATTTCATAAGGCAACCCATAAGTGAAGTTAACGATGAAGTGTTCACGCAACGACCAGACATGATACACAGTGCTTAACCTTTGTTCTGATTTGGCACTTTTCTACAAATATCTGCACCTTCACAACAGACAATGCATTGGATAATCCCTCAATCGAAGCAATACAAGTAGAAAAACAAAGCACCCTTACATTCAACTATGAGAGGTAACCCTAAACCAATTTCTGTGTGCTCTATGGTGCGCCTCTTTCCTCCTCCGCCCCATGGCAGAGTGAAATGGAATTGCCTCTCACATTCAAAGACAGCTCTAGGAAGGTGATAATAGAGCTACTCCCTGCTGTCTTCAGGCAGGAAATAGGAAAGTGGCATATGGGGCCAGGAACCAAATAGAGAGGAAATGTGACCAGGCAAGGGAAGGAACCAAAGGAAAGGTTAATGATCAGTTCTGAATTCTACAGGGAAAGACACCATGTTCCAAGTTGAGAGGAAAAATAAATGTGATATGATTTATGTCTCTACAACTTACATCCGCTCTGTCACAAACAAACACAGGTGGAAACTGGCATATCTTCTGAAGGCGTCTTGATCAACGTTGTCAATAAAGGGACGGTGATTGGAAGGATGGAAATATGGATATCTAAGGCATACATACATACAAGTGGGAATACCAGGTATGCTCCAGAGTAGCACACGGGGCCATCATTTCTCTCACAGATCAGAAAGATGAGAAATACAGACAGTATCTTATAGTCAAGATAGGATCCATCTTCACAGCCCCACCAGTATGCCCCAACAAGTGTGAACTACTGACTGGTGTCCTGCTGTTGCTTTTATAGCCGGCGAACACGCTCTCCGGCCCGCAGCGTCTCCAAGAGCCATGAGGAACCGATCCGCTCTTTAATATGACCAGGCAACTTTTTCTGAATTATCTCTAAATTAGACATTTGACACAGTACAGTGATTCATGAATGAGGGGGGGGAATAAAATACGAAAGAAGTAAAAATGTCGTCTACAACAAACGCAAGTGAAAATATGAAAATTGTGCTGAGAGTGTAATATGGTAGGTGTGTTAACATTAAGGGCAATGTACATTAGCAGGGAGAGAACTTGCTTTCAAATTTTCACCCTGTTACCACACCTTGGTTGAAACAGTTTGTGCCCTTTCAATGCGAGGCTGGATTCCCACCCTTTAAGTATCAATTTAATCCACAGTTGAAGCTAAGGAATCAATCTTGAAGCAATTTGCACCAGGTTTGCTCTGCCGCTGAGGCATCGCCCACATTTATTTTAAGTTTTCTTTTTTTAAATCAAAGGCATCTGGAGAAATGGATGACAACGGCTGATGAAAAGAATAAAATTATGCTGACTGAAATAGTGCTGGATTCATTCATTCATTCTCTGATGGTCATATATGATTATAATTATATTATAGTATGTATGTGTGCACAGACTCTCTCTCTCTCTCTCTCTCTCTCTCTCTCTCCCTCTCTTACACACACACACACACACACACACAATCATATGTTGTGTAAAATGAATTACAAATATACGTACATACAGGAAAACACAGGCTTCCATGGAATATGCAGAACACAAACCCATGAATTAGATGAATTAGATGAGGTGGTACAGCTTGTTGTAATAACAGCTGGACATTAGAGACAAAGCAACATCACACAGAAGCTTTTTTCCAGATCTGACAGCTAGATCATTTGAACCTGACAAGATAACACTTAAATGCAGAGGTGACATGACAGTGTCTTCAGAGCCAGATGGATCAATACTCTGCTTGGCTCGTCAGGATCTGAGCAGTGGTTCTGCAGCCATGTTTTCCTCTGCCGTTTTGAAATATCGAAGCCTGGCACGGCTCAGTCATACGTTATCAATGAGCAGATTTCTTTTCTTATGCTGCAGCTGAAATATTGATGCACTCAATTTAACAAAACAGCCCAAGAGCCCAGAGTCTGAGAATCTTTTTACTTTCACCTGATGTAAATACTCTGCTTGATAAGCAAGAAGTAAAGCTATATTTAAAAGCTAAAATAGCATTATATAGCACAACCAAAACTTGAAGTACAGTTTGAGCTCCAGACACGTGGTTCTGCTTGGTGCTCAGTAAGATTTCCAGGCGGTGAAGAAGCTTGCTGTGGCTGTGGGAAGGCTTGATGGAGCTGCAAAGGGACTGATGGTGGTTTTTGAGAGCAGCACCTCTATTTCTCCTTGCAGTGTCTCCATGCATTTTTGTGTTTTGTTGATTTTGAAAATGGGAACAGGCCCCCCATTTCAGATGTTCATAAAAGACTGGCTGATCCACACTGACTATGTAATGATCAGTAAGCGGGTAGTCACAGTCAAAAGACACTCGAAGAAGCCTACTTGTCCAAAGCGTCCCTTGGTGAGACGGCCAACAAGCCCCGTCGATCGGTTAGAGAGTCTCGGCAAGTTGCCTTGGCGACCAACCGGGGTGCACCGACTGGCACAACGTCTATGTTTTCCCCCTCCCATCTAAATCTATACCCCTAAATAAAAAATCAAATATATCTTTCAAATATTCAACAGTCCCTTTTCCCTGGGAGAGGTAAGGAGTATTGTTGAATAATGCAGCCAGACAGGGATCTCCCAGCGCTGGTCTCCACAGACATCACTGAGTAGTTCTGATCCCACTTGAGTAGCATCTATCAGGGTGACATCATCATTCACACAAGGAGATATGATAAGACAGTAGTACACTACACCACTACTTGAGCCAACTCCAAAGCAGGCAGTAGTGTTACTCATATTTAAACCAATCTATTGGCCATCTGTTGATTCTAAAATCATGGTCTGACTGCCATTTCTAAATGAAACACCATCCGTACGCCTTTATTGCTTCATATTGAAAGCTACCATGTTTGTTGTAAAAAAAAAAAAAAACTAAAAAAAACCGCTAGCTTGTCAGACACATATTCTCCTTCATCCTCTGATTCTGTCGGGTGTGTAAATGTAAAAACCACAGGGAGAAGCAGCTAAGGAAGAAGAAAACAACATCTACATTGCAGCAGCAGCAGCAGCAGGTCTGTACCTTGCAGATTAGGGCATTGGGAGCACTTTGCAGGTTGTTGTCACAGGTATGGCGGGGGAGAATTGCGCTTGCTATCCCCAGGTTACACAAGGTGTGAACAAAATATGCAGCCAATTTGTTTTGTGCAGAATTAGAAGACGGAAAAACAGAACCTGAATATGCTTTGGCTCATCTATGTCTGTCTTGTATCTGGTTTTGATAGCTTGTTTACTGCCATAAGTTGTTTTGTTTTAGTTTTTTTTATTATTCTGTCCATATTTTCACAGACTTAAAGAACAATTTGAAATAATCATGCTCAGAAGTAGAAATTGAACACGTATGTTCTGGTTCAAATGGTTATTTTAACTGGACCACTAGTGACATCAATTCAACAACTAAACACCCGACAAGGCATCAAACAGAAATCTACCCAATACAAGAAGCTCAATCAAATCACAAGGACAAAGAGAGAGTGTGAGCATTGGCACAGGAATGACTGATCTTGAGGGAATTGGCGAGGCCAACAGCAAGCAAGTGCATTACATATGGCGTGCCATTTTCACAGCTTCCACAAAGAGAACACAAAAAGTGTTATATCTCACTATCTAAGACTAATAAACAACAAGCCAAATATGCTGAAGCTGTTTAATGCTGTAACAAAGACTTAAGATAAATGGGGCTCATGGAGGACAGAGGCTTTTCAATTCATATCTGAACTTAGAGCACAGCAAAGAGCAAGATGATAGGCCATATAGTCTGAGCTGTGCAAAGACACTGGGTGGGAAATGAAGCCATCCTCCCACTAATTCTATGAGGTGTCAGTCAGGAAGCTGGCCTGCCAGGATGACTTTCAGTTCTACCCGAGCCAGATGGTTTCTTAACACTGAATAAATGAATGGATTCATACGTAGCATCTCTAATAGGGTTAATATTCTTCTACACAGGACAAAAAGGTGGTCAGCAGAAGGATAAGAGAGCTATGATCCAGTAACCTTGAGCTAATACATCATGCATTTCTTCAATCTCTCTTGCATGAGCATGACTAACATCTTCACAGTGTCTGTATCTGTTATGTTGACAAAGTGTTAGGACAAGGCCTTTGTCGTCATAACTGTACACAGCTCACACCTAAAGTGTTATCTTCTGTGTCCTGCTCCACTACAATTTATTAACATCATTAGATGGATCACTCCACCTTTCCTATGGTGTGAACTGATATCAATTATTCAGCCGTCTTTCAATTATTGTATATTGTTAAAGTACCTGCTAATGAATCGCGAAACCACTGTGTTATGGTGTGATTGTGGCCCGGGCTATAACCAGCTACTGTACACTTAGGCAGCTTTTTCAATTAGATCTGGGAGTAGGTTTTTCATTCATTAAGCACAGTTGGTGTAACGATGTCCACCTTACACATAGACAAAGGTGTTTCTGCAGTTGCCGTTAGCCACCAGCATCTCAGCCCCGATGCAAAGCCACCGCTGCATGTAAGAGGACTCCGAGGACACCACAAGAGGACCTGCTGTGATTTTCACTGGGGACTTAGATATTCACACCTGTACTAGGTGTTGTTTGGAGGTCTGATAAGCATGTGTGAAACTAGAGGGGTGGACTGGAACGGGGAACCTTATTTGGAGGGATAGATCTTTTCCTGACATATCTATCAAGGACAGTATTGTTATTTGGTATTTTCATGTAAAACAATAAGAAGGGAAAAAACATAATCTAGCGCAGTGTATCTTAGATACCAGTCATGTGTCTAATTGAAGCTGCACACGGCCATATGGGCAAGTGCGAAAATAGAATGTCCAACAAGTACATAAGGATTCATGCAGCACGTGAAAAAATAAAACATTTCCAACATCATTGCCAGTCTGATAGTCAATGGCTAAGCAGCTCATCAAATGAGCAGAGAATTATCATGATAGTTAACGCAACAACTCATACAAAATGCCTCTATAAAACAAAACTAACCAGTGCATAAGATAAAATAATTTCCAGTACATGCAGAAATCATAGACCTTATCATTACAGGATCAGAGGCTGAAAAACAAAGTGCATGAGAGTTGCTCCTCCTCTTCCTACATTGGTGATGTTCAGAGGCAGCCTGTTATTGGAGGTGTTAATTGGCAAATTCAGTACAAGTCAAGAGCATGTTCCCTGTCGTCCTCGCCCAGCAAGGCTAGGTCATTAAACCGAGAATGGATTCTTTCATGCTGCCTTAACCCTTGAAGTGCAAGTTATCATTCCACTAACATCCCCAAGCTTCACCCCACCCCCATGTGTCAAGATGAAAAACAACCTACACTGATTTAACAGAGGGACACTAAAATAATATAAAGGACATCTTGTGAGGCAGACTTTCAGTGGTACAATTATTTCAGATTGGCAGCCAAATGTCTCCCAAAAGTTCAGCACTTGACAAATGTCCAAGATTTTGCAGTGGTCACCAGCCGTCCCCAAGAAAACACATAAAAGTACACGGAGGGATGTGATTTTCAGAACAATGGCATCTTCAAAATTACACTGATCAGTGCTTTTGTGTTCTGTGTATTGAACAAGCCTCTTATCCGCCTGAAATGTGAGCCTCCTCTGGGGTTCTGGGTGCGATCTCACCACTGCCTCTGTCATCACTTGCTGTGACTGCCAAATCTCTGCTCCAGAAAGCAGGGCTCTCAGACCAGCACTGAAACAAACACACTACGGAGCGAGGGGCTGTTCTGAGAGTTTGCACAGGCAGCGATGGCTTCAACACATTTAATCGAACACAAAGTCAGTTCTACCACTTCTGCACAGAGAGCACGAGGAGCCCAACGCATGGCAAGACAACTGTGAGGTGATACTCTCAGCTCACTACGCCATGAGAGTTGGCAGTCCCTCATGCCAACGGTGACCAGTGCACAGACAGTTGAATATGTTTCTCTCCTAAGTTGTTAATTATCTAAACAACATTGATGTTAAGAGGGCATTCTAGCCAGGTGACCTTAACGCACTTGCTATCTCTCTGTTTTGTTTCGACTCGATTAAACCCTTCAACAATCTTTTTTCCTTTTTTTTTTGCTTGTGTTATATCTTCTTGGCAATGCCGTGATTTGATGAACATTGTACAAATATTTAGAAGAGTAGATGTTTAAAATAATGACTCAGTGGAGTGGTGTCTCTGCCTATTGTCTACTGTCATTATGATCCATTTGCTTATCAATAAAAACAATAAAATGTAATTGTTTGTTTTACGATGTTGGGGTATTTTAAATGTAATGTTATCACAAATATGCATTTACATGTGTAAAGAAGAAAGCAGGAGCAAATATTCTGAGCGACTGCTGAAGAGCCACTCAACTAACTCTCCAAATGCTGTAATTAAAAGGTCTGATGCCTCTTCCTGTTAATCAACACTACATATTAATTCTCTCGCATGAGACAAAACCCTCAGTCCAGTTGAACAAACATTTTTAGGCTGTGATGGTGATAAAAGCCTCGCTACTTCACAGACAGACTGCAGATTTAAGCTTAACATAGCTGTGCAACAGCAGTTAATAGTGATAGTTTAGATGATATCCTGACAGATGCCAATATCAAGCACTACAGTATATGTGCTGTAACCAGTGCTGCAGCACAGTTACGACTGCATTCGAAACAAGTCAAAGGAGGAAGGCGTCACAACACAGTTCATGACGTTATCGTCACCTTATTACAAACATTATGAAAAATTAATTTGTACATAGGATAAGTCTGTCTGTCATCTGAGAAGATTAAATTGTCAGTTGCAAACATACATTAAGAACCTATCTTCATATTTGCATATCATATTACATTAAATATACTAACTACTAATAATATTGAATCTTATTTATATTTAACAATGAATGAGAACATTCAAAACTTTTGTCAACAGTAGATGCATTTATACTTATACTGTACATGACAGCATTTGAATTGCATCATCACTGTTGAAAACCTCAGCCATCAACCTAAATGAATATTCTGTCTTATATTATTATTATTATTGCACTGGATCCTTTTAACAGTACACATGCACCCAATCTATCTTTCATTTCCTAGACACTTCCAGAGTGGGGAGGTGATAATGCAGGCCAGGGATCAGCCTCTGCCTTGGAAGACCTATTGGCTCAAGCAGGCATTGATAGAGTGCCAGCACATATATGTCAGCTTCCTCCCGCTCTCCTCTAGTTGGAAATGACTGCAGTCCCCTGAAGCCGGTGACTTCCCTTTCCCCCCCGAACTCTCTGCAGCACCGACTGGTGGTGCAGCAGCACTGCTGATTAGCATGCAGTAATGATGGTGAGCTGGGCTCCATTGTTCTAACACCTCCCCTCTCCTCCGCACCAATCTGTCACCATTCAGTGGGCTAGAGCTGCCTCAAATGCTGCTCTCCACAAATGAGATGGATAATTAGTTGCCCCTCACGAATGCTGCACTCTTCTCACCCCTGATTGCTTTCACCTTTTTGCTCCTGGCAATTTTGACACCTTGTAATCAGCCTGCTGCTTCTCCGTTTCAATCCATATCCTTCGTCTTTTTCCTCTTCTTTCATTTCTTATATCTCTCAAATCTACTTCAAACCTACTGCCACTGGAAGCGAAAGTCCCACTGAACAAGGAGATGGCCTGTATATTTCCTAAATGCAAGCAAAAACATGGCAAGAAAAATTGCCTCCTTGGAGCTTAAGTTGGGCTTTCTCAAGCTGTTCACATTACTTTATTAACAAGTGAGTAAATATATACTAAAACACAGAAGAAAAAAATCATAGGTCTAGCTGTCAGTATGACTTTCCTCTTCCAAATAACAAGGAATGACAACATAATTATGTGCAAGCAGCTGTTCATGATCCCAGAGAGAAAAGCATGCAGGCTGCACAATGTTCAACTCTTCACAGATTAACCAGAGAGAATCATTAGGGATAGTGGTTATTTGTATTTGCCAAAAAATCAGAATAAATTCTCTCCTCAATGTCCGTAATGTGATGTGAGATGTGAAATTCTGTGGTTTATGCCACTCCAAAATAAACATGCATTATGCTTGACACATTGTACATGTAGTAATATTCAGCTTTGTAAATACAGCAGTGACATGTATTTTCAGACTTTTCCCTCACTCAGATGATGTGTTGTGGTTTGGTACAGTATTTAAGAGACACTTGCCGTTCCCTCTCATCATGGACCCAAAATGTATGAATTATTATTAATTATAATGATTATAATCAATCAAATGACTCATTATTTGGAATGGATGGCATGAAAACAATCACACTTTTTTATACGTTTTGATTTCCTGAGCTATTTACGACGTGCAGTGAAATGCTCAGTGGCGAATATTGATTAATAATGAAAAGGTTAAATTAATCCAAATCTATTAAGTGATATTTCAAATAACTTGTAATACCCAACACTTGAAAACAGAAAAAAGCTTGTTCGCATTCTTCACACCAGCTCATCTACCCAGCACAAGTGTTACCAGCCCATAGCTGAAGGGCTGCAAGGTCCTCTCTGCACAACGATGTGTTTCAATACACATATTGTCCCCATTTCCATAACACATCATCACACAAGACAGGGAAAATCATTGCAATTGTTTGCAAAGCTGTGAATAAATATTGCAGAAGTCAAAAGCTGTTGCTGCTGTTTGGAAAAACTAAGGTTTGTTCAAATAATAGATGGAATCCGTATTAAAAACTATAGATTGCCGCAACACACAATGGATAGTCGGTGAATGAGACATTGTCTTTCAAAAAGTGATACGTCCAATTAAAGACTTCTGTTCTAAAATGCTATAGGGATAACAAAACCAAACAAAACATTTCCTGTGTTTCACTGCGTTGTGCTACAAATCATTTTGTAAGAGTAGGTGTCACTTTTTTCCAAATGGTGATTATCTCATTTTGGAACCTGACTCATCAATTTGTCATTTTATCTCTTTTCACAGAATGTGAAAGGGGGCAAAAAGCATCATGTCATTTTCATTCCTCCATTAAATAGGTAAATATGTATGAGAATAATATTTTCTAAGGCTAAAACCATTAATCTACAAATAGCAACATAATCGGGCATCCAACCGAATGAGCTTGTGCCTGATGATGTTTACCACCTGCACAAACCCAATTTTAGTCAACGAGGAAGACTAAGGATGTCACAGTGGCTCCAAATCATACTGACTAATAAAAATGTAAGGCCTGGTACGATGCTGATGCAAACCCCTGTGGGAATAGTTCACTAACAACCTGTGCAAAGTCTTACAAATGCTGCCAAATTGATAACTTTAAAGTGATTGGATGCACATTGCTGGTTTTTACAAAGTAAGAGACACAAATGGAGTAAAAAAACATTCAATTTTTTTCCTTCCTGTGTCTGTAAAACATTGAATTCGGTTGACAGCATAAAAAGAAGACAATATTAGTCACATTTCAGCAAAAAATAATTACAAAATAATTACAAAACTTACATTTCCAAAGTGAATTCATTTTTCTCCAGTTCTGAGAGTGAAGATCTCCCTGAAAAATATACATTGATATTTTCTTTTGCGTCCTCAAACACAACTTTGTGTGTTTTAAAATATAAAATGTATAAACACAATTAAACATCAAGGTTTATAAATATCAAAGCAACGTCGAGGCTGCAGCTTCTCCATCTTAGTAAGTCTATATATCGTGGTTACACTTAGAACAGCATCCCACCCTTTTTCTAAAAATGTAAATGACACAGCTAGCAAAAAAGAATATTCATTGTAAGATTAAATGATGGCTTTATTGTACTCATATCTACCATACTGTGCATCATCATCACTTAGGCCTCGAGTACAATTTCAGAGTAATATTAAAAAATATATAATGGGCAAGAAAGTGTACCATTCAACTCTTTGACATTAAATAAATGGACTTAGAATGGATTCAAGTCTTATTGCAAAAGGCAGTGTCGTTTGAAATCCTGTACAGCGCATGTACTTCATGGCAGGCAACAAAGGCATGAATAAACCATGAATACAGTAAGTCTTGGAGGAGTTATCGCATCGGCCAGTCAGTCCCTGCCTCCATTGTCAATTGCTGGCTTCATTCTTATGAGAGAAATGCGAATAGAGGTGGCTGTTCATACAGGCTTGAGGAACCACAGCGTGGCAGAAAGCACATTTGTCGGGACTGCTGCTCTGTGCCACCTCCAGCTCTGTCCCCGTGTCACCTGCATCACACAGCTCAGGGCTCCACAGAGGCTGCAGAGGGAAGGACGCACACACACACACACACACACACAAAAGGCTGTGTTATTCATACACTTAACAATGCTTACACTCACCTATTTAGAGTTTACTGGGTCACTCGGCCTTTAGGTAGAAGTATCTGTTGCTTTAAGGAATACAAGATGAACCCACTTTCTGACTCAACAACAGCAAAAGCAAAGAGTGATTCCCATGTTTAATTATCTTACTATTAATTTGCTATAGGTCATTAGGTAATTTGCCATTGAGGTCATCCAACCCATGAAAACAAGCAGATAATAAGGTGCATAATTGCACATGTTGATGTAACCCAGGGTAAGTATTGCATTATGAGCTCTTTAGAATAAAAACTAGACCATCTTGTCATTTTGTGACCGGTGTCTTATCTGCACAGCCAGAGCAGAAAGGATGTTTTCAACACAAATGCAACTTTTAGATTTCACTGTATGCTGTGCAACGCTGTGATAAGCATGGTTATACACATTAGCCCATGAAATCCCACTTAACCATCATAATTGTTTCATCAGATTCAGACACTGTAATGTGCTTCCATCTGGCTCCCACTCTCCAGCAAATATGCCAAATATAACCAGAGTATCCAAGCTAAATTATAAAAAGAATCAGCACACATTGCACAGTAATACGATTTGAGTTAAGCCAAGGGTATTTTTTTCTACTTCACACTCTTTCCCTCATCCATTAGCAAATATCCAATCAGAAACTGATAATTTGCTACTAGTTTTTCTCAGACCTTCTCCTGTGATTCTCACCTGTTGGGGTCCCCGTACGCTCTCCTGGGAGAGCGAGGACGATGTGGAGTGGGAGGGGGACGCAGGGAAGACAAAAGGCACGCCCAGTTCCGCAGGCGCCTCCTCTGTCAGTGCGGTGGGCACGCTGCTGGGAGGCCGTTTCCTGGTCACGGGCAGACCAACGTGTCTCTCTGGAGTACTGTTCAGGAACTCGTATTCACTGTCCGCAGAGGGCGGGAATTTGACACTGAGTTTGGTGAGAGAGTCTACTAAGTCCCTGTCCTCGGGGCTGGCGCCGCGGGACGCCAGCGACGTGGGCGGGTGTGGGATTTCCACTGCTGATCTCAGTGCTGAGAAGGGTCTCTCCGCCTGCTCCGCCGTATCGTCCGTACACTGGATAGGCATGGAGAACCGCTGGTCTGTCAGACGGCGGGGGGGGAAAAGATGAGATTTTACATACTTGTTATGTCTCAATCGACGCAGCAACATATTCCAGCGAATAAACATACAAGTTGCGTGTGATGAAAAATATTTCTCAAGGGCATTCTCACTTCTCGTTTGATTTTTCATTGCTTATTAAGGACTAACACTGGTTCTTTCATTGAATATATGAAAGGGAAAAAAATTTATTGCACTAATTACACAGCTAGTATCCAGAGCCAACATCATGCATTTGTCAGTGGAATAATTAAACGTGTTTATCTGCTTTCTATTTTCAAACAGGTGGCCGGCCATGGTTCAAGAGGGCAATGAGGCATTAATGTATGGTTCTAATAAGGTGTTGCTATCTAATTGTGTTCAAGAACAAAGCAGAAGCTAGTAAACTCACAACTTGTTATGACACATTCAAAGCAATTGTAACTCAACATATTTTCTCTCAAGTAATTGAAAGGGGAGAAAAAAAGATCTGCGTTCAGGTTCAGGTCTTGTGCAACTGCAGGGAACACGGAGCAGTTGGTAAGCGTTAATATTACCATTCGAAGTATCGTTTCCCCCGTGAAATCTTTTTAGGTGATCTTTTTGTCTTCTGGTTAGAGACCGAATCTCCTGGAATTTCCCTTGAATTGCTTCGAATACCTCCAGCATGTCTTGACTGAGAAACAAAGAAATAAGAGTGAGCATTTCCCCCCCCTACAATGTCTAAAAGAAACTGGTTGGTGTGCAAGGAGAGACACATACTTGTCAATGGTGCTGTTGACTGGCAATTTAGGAGGAACGGCCACAGCAGTTTCCATAGTCTCCTTCTGAAAAAATTGGCACATTACATTTACAGCAATCATGGGCAAAGTTTATTCAAGCAACAAATTGTAAATAAATGAGCATTTTTCATTTGCACATAAAAGAGTGTAGTCCTGTTACCAGACATAAATTCATCCCCCCACCAGTGAAAGAAATGTAAACCTCAAGCTGCTGTAAGATGAACTGCAGTGATATTATCCTCTAGCACCATCTGGTGGTGGAGAAGAGAACTCACTCTGGCAAGTGGATAAACCGTGTGTGAAGTAAAACAGAGGCTGGGTTCTAGTCCAGTAGGAAAACCCTTAAGAGTTAAATCAACAGAAAAGAATTAGGAAGCAAGGTATCGCCATAAAAAGATAAGAACAGTCCCTTCTTATCAGTCTGGACGGGTGCCAGTTAGTGCTGCCAGAATTAAGTGTCATTAAATCATCTGCCAGTTGGGCAGAAGAATAAAAACCACAGAGAGAGAAAAGAAAAGGTCACAAACAAAGGACGATGTTGAAAGTTAAAGAGAGGCAGACTTAAAAGTCCCGTCACAGGAAGAATGTCTGAAAGTCGTCAGGCAGCATGGATCACAGAGAACCTGCAGCATGCTGCATACTGCAATACTTATTGACATATTGTGTTCATTAAAGATCACTGCTGGTAGAGCTGCAGCAACATCATGCAGAAGGAATGTTTGTAGACCATCAGCATCGTGTGTGCATGTGTGTGTGTGTGTGTTTTATACATAGTACAATCCAATTTATACATAGACTGCTATAGGAGCTACAATGTTTTAGCTACCACTGTAATACTTATCTAGTGTGTGCCATTACAGATTCAATATGAGAATGTAAGTGGAATCTAAAACTAACTCTGGTGCATGTGTGTGTGTGTGTGTGAGTGTGAGTGTGAGTGTGAGTGTGAGTGTGTGTGTGTGTGTGTGTGTGTGTGTGTGTGTGTCTGTCTGTCTGTCTGTCTGTCTGTCTGTCTGTCTGTCTGTCTGTCTGTGTGTGTGTCTGTGTGTGTGTGTGTGTGTGTGTGTGTGTGCTAGGGCCGCAACTAACGATTATTTGGTAATAGATTAATCTG
>OMOV01088413.1:0-13351 GCA_900312565.1 Beryx splendens | reverse complement strand
GGAGGGAGGGTGCGTTAGATCTGTCTGCCAGGGTGTCGCCGCGTTTTGACGTTTATAAGTAGCTAGCCTATTAATTAGGGCATACCTCTGGTTTTATTTGGAGTAGAAACATAATGTTGGTATCGTTGGAAAGGTAAAATGTCCTCTTTTTTTAGGGGGGCTGCGATTGAATTTAGGGGGGCTGAAGCCCCCCTAAAAAGGGCCTAAAACCGCCAATGACTCTCACCTTAGTTTATTTATACTTTCTGCTCCTATACCATTATCACCATTGCCCATCCCTGGTGCCGAAGGGCTACGATCGTACGATGGTACACTCTGTGAGACTGTTGAATTAATTAAAATGATCTAAATGAGAGCTTCAGCACTCTTAAGATTTTTAAATTTTGTTTAAACGTTTTTATTTTATTCATTTTTTTAATCAAGAAGCATACATACAAAACAGTGTTGCAGGATTGGTCTATAAAAGAGAAACAAGATAGGCTAGTGAAATTAAATGATAATTATTGTATACATGGATGCGATTCATGTCCAATGTCCCCAATACAGTCATTTGTTCACTGCTGTTATCCACTTAAGTCCAAATTATATGTAACTCCCAGAGATTCCAACGGGTTCTTCCATTTCTGCAGAAAAAGATGAGTCCCTCCCTCCATCGATATACTGTCCTGTTTTTTCCAGAGTCACAGAGATCCCCACATGGAAGTAGGAGGGTCATCCCTGACCCATTTCACCATGATGGCTTTCCTCTCCAGCATTAAGCAACTGAACCACTTCCTCATATCATTTAAAACAGTCGGGGACATTGCCAAGCAGACACAGGAGTGGATTTGCTGACACCTGTTGCTGTACTGATGTTTGTGCATATTGCCCTCCAGAATAAGTGAATTTTGTTGCATTCCCACAAGCAATGTGTTGCAGACAGAGACACAGGCGGACACTGGGATGTGGTTTCAATGCAACGGTTTTATTACTGTAGGCTACTTAACAGAAACAACCCAGTACAGTACTACATTCCCTCTCTGAAGTCTGCCTGCCGGACAAAACTACTGCTACAACAGCAGAACAGGAAAGGAAAGAACTTCTTTCCTTACTTCCTCTACTTCCGCTGTCTTCAACAGTTTCCACTCGCTCACAGGCACCACCTGGTGGCGAAAACTGTGCAGCACATTCCCAAACACCAAAACTACTTCTTTCAAGAAATCATCACAAACAGTGAGGAACAAGAAACAAGACAACTTCACCTTCACCAAATGTCCTGAAACAAGTTACATTATCCTGAAAAAAAAGTCAAATTTGTTGAAACTGGTAAAATTATCTGCCAGTGCAGTAAGATTTCGCAAAAAATAAGCTGTGGGGTCCCCCATAACCCATATAATAAACATGAACTATCATAATGAACATAAACAATCTTCCTAATTCCAATCAACCTGTCACAAATGTAGCCTAGTACCTGCATGAGTTTTACATTTGGGACAATTTGGTGGAATTCCTGCTTACTATAAATATACGGTGATATGTAGATATTATGTAGGATATTATATTGTAACTCTTTATATCTATTGCAGATTGAAATTCTAGAAGTCAACGGCAGGATCTCATCCCACACGTCATTATCTATCACACATTTGAGCAATGTACACCAAGATGTTCTTAAGTTTGTTCAAACTTAATATCTCAGAATAAAATGTAGATATATAATGCTTTTGTGGTCCAGAAAAAAACATCTCTAGCAGGGAAGAGTCATTAGAAAATTCCAGCGAGTTGGCTTTCGTATGTCTGACCTGTAAGTATTTGTAGAAATCTTTATTTGACATTTGGTACTGTCTGAGCTTTCAGTGATTCAAATGGTTTAAATTGATTAAAAAAAAAAAATGTAAACCAACTCCTCACAGTTGTACTGAATCCTTATCCGTCCACCATATTAAACAAGATGAGCTTTATGTAACAACTGCAGTATGCAAGTTTGGTTTCCAGAAGCTGCTGCATAACTTGCTGCGATGTCCCATCCTATTTATCCATCATCAGCTGTTTAATCTAATGATGATATGTGATGATGGGAAATCAGAGACATGCCCTGCCTCTCATTTCCCTGTCCAGCAGCTGAGCTCTCTCCCTATAGTCCTTCCAGAGTCAGATGTTTGCAGGGAACAGGAGGAGTCTAATGTCAGCGCTCCTGGCCTGCAGCCGAGCTCCAGAAGACTTTTACTGCCAACTACCAGACAACCAGCTAGTTGACACACGTCAGGAGTCAAGGTCGGCACCTGGTCATCGCTTGAGGTCAGTTTAGCCTCAGCTCAGCTTCCTGGAAGTAATTATAAATGAACCGTGACACAATGTCATTTTATTTTTCAGCTTCAGATTAGACTCTTAGCTGCTGATGTCTCACACAGAAACCTAGGAGGTCACACAGGTTTGGACATGGGGATAAATAGGGACATTCCAGACCTTTAAAGATTTAACTGTGAATCCTAATTATGAGGTTGATAATGATGCGATGAATCTTACGTAAGCATTGGTAAAATGGGATTAAGGGCTTGCTATAATGAATGTCTGCTGCCAAATTTGTATCTTTTCAACTAATTTAGAGTTCTTTTTAATTACTGATTCTTGTTGAGGACACTTCCCCTAACTACTCCCACCTCCATATGTTCAGATTGTCTGGGGGGAGGGTGGTTTAGCTGTGATTCACAAAACTCAATATAAATGCTCACCCAGCTCATTTGGCAGTGTTCTCCTCTGAGCAGTTTTTTAATCACTGGCAAGGACCTTCTGCTGTGGATTTTAGTCTGAAAAACTCCAAAAGTTAATGAGGTTTTCACGGACAAATTTGCAGAACTCCTATCTCTATCATGCCCATTTATTTTTATGATTTTAATATCCATGTATACTGTCCATCCCCTAATCTTAGCCATGAATGTATTCCTCTAATCTGCTACAATCTGTAAAAGGTCCCAGTCATTTCTCTGATATTGCCTCCAGGAATTGTCACAGTCCCAGGCTCCTCTCTAATGTTATAAACTCTGTCATTACCCCCTCCTGCCTCCTCCACTGACAATACTTAGGCTTCTCCGGAACGGAGCGAGGAATTTTCTCATGCATTACACTCATTTCTTTCAAAAAGTAGAGAACAGCAGACACCAGATTTCCCCTCGTGGCTGTGACCTGTCAATCTCACCGATATGCCTTTCCTCTCTCCGCAGCTTTGAGCCTGTTTCCATTTCCCCTCTTTCATCATAATTAATCCCCATCTTGCCCCTTAGACACTATTCCCACTACATTTCTCAAACATCTTTGGATTCATCTGTCTTTGGTAGAGTTGGCCCACACATCTTACATATCAGAAATAGTTCAGTGTCTTCTCGTTCAGTTCCCCCCCTTTCTTTAAAAACGGTTTACTGTAACTCTCTCTACTCCTGTCTAAGCAAGAGCTCGCTCAATTATCTGCAACTGGTGCAAAGACGGGACCATATTACTCCCTCCCTAACTTCCCTGCACTGGCTTCCTATTAATTTTTGGATTGATTTTAAGACTGCAAGTTTTTAAGGCTCCACGAGCTCGACTAGCTCTCAACCCTCTGGACCGCAGTGAGTCAGAGGTCATCATAACTGTTCCTAGATCCAGGCCTAAAACTAAAGGCTTCGCAGTCAGAGCCTCTGGACCAGCCTGCCTGAGGAGCTCAGGCTCTGTGTCTGTTTGTTAAATCACTACTAAAAACCTTACTTAATGGAAAAGCTTTTTTTTATACTTGTTTTGTTTATTGTGATTTTGTTGCTCTTATTTCTTTTCTGGCATTTTGGCTCAGCTTCAAAGACCGTTGTGTTTAAGACCTTTCTGTGTTGTTCTCCTTTTGACTTTTATGATTGATTTTTTCTGATTTTATGCCCTCTGCCTACTACTGTTGAGATCTTCTTGTAGTCATGAATTATTTAAATGGGCCATAATTAAGCTATTATGTGTTTTTCTAAGACTAGTACTACTCATAGACTACTTGTCTTGTCATGTCTGACCCACCAAAGGAAGTCTGTGTGACCCGGGACGAAGCTCTCAGCGATATTCTTAGCAAATGTAATCAGTGGCATTCTTCACATTCAGCACACATTCCCTGCAACTCCCCTTTCTGCAGCATAAGTTAGACTTTGGATATCAGACAAAGGGACTGTTACACAACACTGGATCTAGGAGTTGTTTTGTTTGGGAGTTTATGGGCAGCACTTTAAGCTGTGGTGTTTTACTAGAGCTGTTAAAAATTTAATGATCTTTTACATTGAAATGCATGTTTTTCCAGCACCAACAGAAATGAACTTGAAAATGTGTCCATATCCCTGTAAAATCACCCAGAGTGCTATGACTGTCTCAGCAAACCCAGTCTCCCACTCCTTGTCAACGGAGCAGTTCCAGGTTTTGTGACTTGACATCATCATCATTTTGAGTTGCTCTGTGCTTTGGGAGAGATGTGTTCATTTTCCCAAATAAAGGCGGAGCTGTCTAAGATCAGAGCATGTGAATTAGGATTAGAACGATATATTGGTTTGCCGATATTGGCCTTTTATTAAGTATCAGACGTCAGTGACCACTGAAATACAGTCCAAACAACTATAGTTTTTGAGAGTGTCCCTGCCATTGAATAGGTGGGTTGGGTCATCCTGCATAAGAGCTGCTAACCCCAAAATAGGTTAATTAGTCTGGGCTGAGTTTTAGTGTCACATGTTGGTCTAAATGCCATTTCCATCCATGACAAGGACAAAATTCTCAGGGTAAACAATGTGTATTTTTTAGGTATGAAAATTGAAAACCGTGAAAATATTGAATATCAGCATAAAATATGAGGCAGCTTCAATACAAAAATATTGTTATATCAGCTTTCAAAATCCTATGTCAGTCAAACCCATATGTGAATTCTATGAGCTTTCATTTTAAGGAAGGTGGTGGTCACAGTAGTGTAAAAGTCATGTTATATCTGTTTTGCCCTTAATTTACAAGCAGGAGCTCTGTGGACTGAGGCGCAAAGTAACCGTGCGTCAGCAGCATCCAGTCTTAAGCGTGCCTCCCAGACCACCTTTGGCCGGGTCATGCATGGTATCAACATACAGTCTGACTGCAGGCAGTGCCTGCCACTGGGAAACAACCAGTCAGCAGCAACATCACCCATTATGGTGTGATGAGTCACTCATCCTCATGCCTGATTTAATTTACAAGCTCACGTGCAAAAATCTGTCTCACTTCCCCTCCACGTGAACCCCTCATGTGAGGGAAAAGCTTTCTAGTCTCCCCAACTCAATCACCCATTATATCTCAGATCAAAGCATTATCAGCTCTGCCCTCAAGGCATGGCTATCCATGCTCAATGGGTAGAGAGGGATCTTTTTCTACAGGAGCATCGTTTTCATGCACTTAAATGTTAAACTCAAAATACAAAAGGTTTAGTTTACTATTCTCTCCATACTTACTTGTTCTTGATTCATCATTGTTCATTAAATTGAAATGTGTTTCATGGAATAGAATGATGAGGAGTAATACAGTATAGGCTTAGTAATCCTATTTCACCATCAAATATCCATGTAAATTGAGTACGTCTGGCATGATCTGCTCACACACTGCTATTATGCACCAATTTCACGTGTAAGCTGAAAGGAACACGCAGAAGGGAACATCATTATAACAAACTATCCCTGTTAGACGTGGTGGGATGAAGACTGAAGAGAAAGCAAACAGTCTGACATGCGTAGCTATGGATAGATATAGATGTGGGGTTACCATAGAAATACCTTCTCTGGTAGATATTCTTGTGACACCATGTAATACCAAGTATGTATGCACATCCATGTTCATGTCAACATGCACACAAAGTGACAAGGCTAGAGTTGGGCCCTGTCCCTGTTCCTCTGTGGGTAGCATGACAACCTGTCACAACACAGACCTGCCTTACGTCTCTTACTGACAGACACAGAGCCATCGGGACATTTCCCCTGTCAATGCACTATGAAAAAAATAACAGTTTAAGACAGAGACTAATGAGTACAGTGTGCTGTTATCACAAGTCTTAATAGACAAATGAGCAAAAGTAAAATATTTTTTGTTCAGCAATTTGCAGGCTTTAGATGTAAGGCATGTAACAGTGCTGTTAGATTGATTAATCACTAAAAAGCATCAGTATGATAAGCCATTAAATCCTAATATGAAAAAGTGCCAGTTGCTACGATTGCATTGTGAACTTCCACTGCTTTCACCGCTGGGGGTGAATTATGGTTAGTGTGTGCACACAGCAGGGCCTTATTGCTCTGCAGGGGGCCTGAATGCCTTACAGGGAGCTTGGAATGGCAAAGGGGTATAGGCAAAGGGATAGTTGGCATTTTTGAACAGTTAACACATTTCTTATTAACTCTATTTAGCTCATTTAAGGGCTTTTTTTACAGTTCGCACATTCCAGACCCCCTGCGTAAATCTTCTACTGGGAAACCGAAAGTCATTGTCAGGCTGACAAAGGCCATAATACCAGCAGGCAGAGTCCAGGAGTGAGGCTGGCTCAGCTGAAAGAGGGAACATTAAGCTCTGGACTGCTTGCCGTATGACTGAATTCTGTACATTATTTATTTCCTTACTGAGGAGATTACTCACCTGGCCAGCTGTGGAATAGCAGCATGAGATTATTTTGTATTGATCGCTGTTTTCCTTGACTTGGAAAATGAGAAAAGGATAGAATCTCATGTTGGTGTGGAGTGTGACAGTGCAGCATCCAGGAGTGAGCATGGTTGATAGTAGTCTATTTTTAAAAATAAATTTTCCCTAGAATCTACTAACCACCTTAATTATGAGTCTTCCTTTTCTTTTACTGTTCCCCTCCCTGAGCAACATGTCAAACAGATATTTACAACTATTTAGAGCATCATATGAAGAGATATGTTAGTACTGGTACGACTGTCTGCAGGGTGGAGGAGATACTTCTCTCCTTTAAATGGTCATAATTAATTTATCCCATAAATAATTCCACACTTTATATGAAATAATATATAAGCAGGTAGTGTCCAGTTCAGAGCACAAGTCATTTTGTTCAGCTTTTTTGTAAATGTGCTGTGCTATCATACAGAATTGTTGATGGGCAACACAATTAAGGCATGTGATTTGGATACTTACTGCAAGTTTTACTTGTTTACTTGTTTTTAGTTGGGAGGATTTCCTATTTCTTTGTCTCTCAGGTTTCTGTACTGAATGGCCTCCATCCCATGTAACTTAATTAAGTTGCTTACCCAGTAATGAAATAAGGCCTGCTTGTATTCAATAAGGTAAAATAAAATTACATTGTGTTAGTGCATTGATCAGCTATGTCTCTTGAAAACGCGCCACCGGGCAAGCAGAGAGTAGCATGCAGTGGCCTCCTAAAACTCAGTGGGGATTCTTAGACCTGACCTGAGCTCATGATAAATGAACATTGATTCATCACTGTAAAAGTTATCTTTCCATGATATTGATGGATGGATGTAAAGGGATTATATCCATCATTAGTTTCTTCCTTAGAATGAATTAATTCCACTTTATTATTTCATTTTCAGTAGACATAGTTGGCTGCACACATTTTTGATTCACAAAATGATAAAAATTTCTGACTCACAGAATCAGGAAACCACTGATTGTGTCCATAATCCTGGTAGAAATATTAACTCAGGTTAGACGGCCTTCTTTCACGTAGGCTCTGACTGTTGGAAGCAACATTAGAGACATCCTAATTACCTAAAGGCTTAGCTGGCACATATTTCTCAACCACAAATCAGTAGTTTGATGCCTTTTGATGATGATATTGTAGATGCTTAGCTCAGGAACCTTGGCTGAGTAAAACCTGCTTGGAAAAAATCCACAGACTTTGTCTTAGATTAAAACTGATTATGTAATCCAATGGGCCAATTTGGACCTGGTGAAGAGGATCACTTGTGACCTCACTTTGATGTGGCTGTGTTTTTTGTTTTTTTGTTTACAACCAAAACTCAGCTTTCAATTTTTGGTGTGGAGATACTGTATGTGTCTGTGCTGCATAAATTATCACCAGGAGTAACAGCATGTGGATTGGTATAACTATTTTTAACCTTTCACATGTCTCTGTTATTGTACTTTACTATGTTATTGTGCTACTACAGCAGTTCCAAATTGGGCTCACAAATGAGCCGGAACAACACTTTTTTTTTTTGCTGAAATGGAAAACAAATGCTAATGTGTGCACACTCACTCATTCGGGTGCACACATACACACACACTCACACTCACTGTAAAAGAGTTTTTGAGTTTACTGAAAAAAATGGGACGTGTCATAAAAACTAAAAGCTGTTTTCCTTGCTTTTGTTTTTGTCCCAGAACAGACGAGAGAGCTAGTGCCAGATGGCCGGAGAGACCTTGTGCACATCATGGCCACTTTATGAGCTACACTTCCTTGTTTGCACAAACAGCTCGCTCCCCCAGACAGTGAGCTTGACTGTGACTCAGTATATAAAGCATGCAGGCAGGGGCCAGAGGTTCAGTTACTGTTTGACTAAAAGTTAGAATAGGCACGACTCCTGATGGAAGTCACTTTGAACATGATATGATTGTTGGTGCCAGACGCTCCTGTTCCAGCATCTCAGAAACAGCCACCCTCCTGGGATTGTGACAAACTGCTGAGAATGGTGTGATAAACAAAACACATCCAGTCAGCGGTGGTGCTGTGGGTGAGAATTCCCACAGGACCGCGTCCCTGAGAGAGGTCAGAGGAATGCTCCTTCATTGCCAGTCCGATGAATCCCAGTTTCATCGTGGAACGGGATGATTGCAGCATGAAAGTGCCACTGAAAAATCTGCAGGAACCCTATGACACTATGGAGTCAGCATGGACCAAGAGCCCTGTAGAACGTATCCATGCCTTGAAGAATTTAGGCTGATCTGATGTTTTACTTGGTACTAGCTAGCTGTACTTGATAAAATGGCTACTGGTGTATCTAACAGGTAGGCCTATATCTTCGAGATGTATTGCAGTGAGAGGCCGTTGAAAGCTTTGTAGACCAGCAGCAACAATTTAAAACTGGCTCTCCTGACTGGAGGCCAGCAGAGTACATCACATGTTTTTCTCCCTCAAGAGAATCATCTGGTTCAATCTTAGATGGCAGATATGATCAAGCGGATACACAATTTTCAACTGTTGAGTCTGTAACCAAGATGTACTCGGGTTGTTTTGGCTCCCGCAGTCTTTGTCTCCTGTAGTGAAAGTGTATCTCTATCTCGCAACAAACACGGGAGATGAGGTTCTGCAGGGGCTTTGTTGAGCTTCCACTTGCCTCCGAACTAAAATAGTGCAAAACAGAGCTATAGGCATAATGGAACAGGATGTACTGTGCAATGTGACATTTAACATCCAGCATTTAATTCCCCCTCTTTTCTCTCCCTGCTCATAATAATGCTCATCTCATGGTTAAGTGTACTACATGGGATTAAAAAATGTTTCTGTGTAAAAAGGGATCTGGTTGTCTCAGCTGTCTCAGGTACTCATCTATATTTTCTTATTAAATTCTTGTCCCTCCGCATAAGTGGCCATGTCAGAATGAAGCAGAGTCAGGCTGCTGTTTAAAGTTCAGTCTTACTTTGTAAACCTGTGCCTTGCTCCTGTCACAAATCCACACACGCAAGAACGTGGCACCATTTTATCTGCCATTTAGCCTATCAAGCTGCTCCCTCCATTTCTCCCTCCTGGTCTTGGGGGTCAGCCCAAGTTTACTGGAGCAGGCCAGTCTCGAATTAGAGGATTTTTTTCTGGGGGAAATGGTCTCCTAGTAGCAGAGTGGAATTCACAGCTCCTCCTTGGAAAAGATGGGTGTGAAGTTAAGGCTGAGCACAGTTTAAGACAGCAGGAAGACTGGGAGAGAACTAGTGAGAAAGCTTGTTCCGTTGTTGGACATTCAGAGCCAACATCATCTGTTTGGACGATTACATTTATTAAATTTAATAGTCAGTGGACATGTTTCAATTATTTGACCTGGCGTTTGACCTGGCAACTGAAGAAATGTTGCAGCTGTTTTTATGTGCTCCTAAAAGCATTTTGAACAAGACTAGGACAAAACCTAATATATGGCTGTGTAACTTCATTACTCAGTCAGTCAGTGACAGACATTCGAGTTCATAGGGCTGGCTCCGCTGTTGCGGTCCAGCCAAAAATATGTTGAAATGTCAAAACAGCAAATAAGGACAAGTCATTTGTTCTCAGTCTAATGTTTGCAGCAGTGTATGGTATATTATGCTCTAGCTTGCCTCTAATCCTGAAGTAAACATCCAGAGATGCAGTCCGTTGACTCCTAAAGTTGCATGAAAAATAAGCATGGCTGTTCTTGGGCTGTTTGTTGGAGGTTAGGACCTGAGCAGGAAAAGTGCTGACTGCTCTCAGGCTGAGAGGATGCAAGAGGCGAGTGAAAGTTTTCTGGCTGATCCACAAGCCTGAGCATCCAGACTTCCTCCCCGTCATCTGCTCATCAGCCAGGGAGCCAGACAGTCATCACCGACCCAAAAGGCGCCCGGAAAAGAGAAACAGCTTGGGTATCCAAACAGCAGGTCCTTACGCAGATCCTCACTCCCATGAGGATGGAGACACTTTTCACCAAATATATTTTAAGAAGCGGAGGCCCATTACCCGATCCCTCGCTCCACTGATAGAGACCATTCCCTCAATTCAATGGTTCTATTCTACTCTATACAAAACTATATACAATTATTGTGCTTTGTGTAAGGCATTACTGGAAGATCATTAATATGCAATGGCGTATGGCCTAAATCAAAATTTGTGTCAAATACAATAGTCAAATACAACAATTAGGAAGTTAATCTTGCATTAAAAAAAGAAGGAAATTAGAATAGAATAGAATGGAATAGAATAGAATACCCTTACAGAAAAAACACATGAATTTCACATGTGGAAAATCGCATGTGAAACACATGACATCACATGGGCAATATGTGGAACACGTGCTTTGCACATGAGAAATGCTCTGGAGCATTTTCAGGTGCTCCACATGTTATAACATGTGATGCCATGATTACATGTGATAACATGTATGAGTTCATGGGGGTTTATAAGGGTAGAATAGAATAGAATAGAATAGAATAGGACTTTATTGTCCACCTCAGTGGAAATTTACCTTTGGCTAAAATATTGACACAATACATTAAATACACACAACAATAAATATAATATAAAATATCAAAACGTAATGAGGAAGTGTGGAGTTAGCAGTTCAGTGGCTGCTTTTGGGATGAAGGACCTTTTGTAAACATTTTAAACTAATTTGTTAAGATATGCATAGCAACAGCAACCTTCTCAGTTAACATCACACCGATCCAAAACATCTTATACAGCACTGTGATGTTCTAAACAGGCACACATGAGCAGTAGGGGTGAAGCAGATATTTTTGGGGGACAGATGGGTGGCAGACTGCAGAAGGGGAAGAGACACAAGCGTTTCCCTACAAGGATCGATACATAATCCCATTACTGTGCAACAAATGGCAGAATTTAGAAAAATCAACACAATCGAGAAACTTCCGTTCGTGCACATTTAATGCTTTATTTGAATCCCTGTAAAATATTGTTTATACAAACAGTATATTTCAGTGTATTATATACAATCATTGGCCAATCAAAGCGACAGCTCATAAATATGCCAAGCAGTTAGTTCAATTTGTTCTTTACAGTGTTAAGACTTGAATAAATACAAATATTTTAATTTCCCACTGGATATGCTGGTTTTTAAAAAGTTAGCTGTGAAACTGAACACAGGAATATCCAGTAAAATAATAATAAAAACCAAAATAAAAAGTTTTTTTTTTCCCATCTCACATCAATGTCTTTGGTGTATAAAGGCACAGTTTGTGCATAGAATTGGTTTTCCATTTAAAGCTGCATCTTATACTATGCATAAAACATGGACATACAATGCAACTGACTTGCAGCCTAAAAGTAATGACAATTTTTTTCATGTAACTCAAGCATTGTCAGTTATAGGACAGTGTTAAGTCAAATATAAACATAAAAATCCTGCTTTTATTTTTTTATGTAATTTGTAGGATAGTTTGAAGTGCAAATTTGCATTTGTAATTCATCAAAATGGTTTCATTACTTAAACTTACATTACAAAATGTCTATAAACCTCTCTCTCTCTCTCTCTGTGTAAAATTGTATTGACTCCATGTCTTTTGAGGCTTAATGGCTTTTGATCTAAATCACAAGTCTCACTCCCAACTCTCTAATGTCTCAGCCTCAAGCCACATGTTTCCTTCGGCTTTGGCACAACATGACACACATCACATTTCATTGACAGACCATGATATCCATCCAGTGCAATATACAAAATCACATCCACTATACAGATTCACAGAGAACTTATTCCTCTCCTTTCATGATCTCACTACAAGGAGTCTGTCCGTCTTCTGGCGAACACTGCGGACATGCTTTTCACTATGCCCCTGAATCCCAAAGGTCTCTTCGTGGCCGGCTTGGAGTCCTTCATCCTGTCTGCCAGCCCGTGGAAAACCATGAGCACACTGTGGTAGTTCTCAGCTGCTGAAACCTCATAGAAGTGGCAGTCTGAGGCGAGGGCCAGCAGCCTGCCCTCCTCACTCAGGACTGTCCGCCTGTGGTGCAGGTCTCTCTTGTTCCCCACGATCACGATGGGAACTTTGTCCGTGTTCAGGTAGTCTTTAGTGGACCTGATGGTGTGAACGAGCCTGGTGATGGTGTTGAAGCTGGCCCTGTCACAGATGCTGTAGACCAGAACAAAGCCGTCCGCCCACTGGACCCTCTTCTCAAACAGAGAGGTCTCCATACACAGATCCTGTAAGATCAGGCATGGAAATTAAATTCATCTGAGCAGAAGCATATGTTGTGCACTGATGACATTGATAGCAACTGTCAGAATCTAGTTACCCATATCTTCTTACTTCAGAATAAGGTGAATCCCAAATGTTGAGAGTGATTTCCCTTCCCTCCACCATGAAAGTGTGACTGTAGATGGACTCTGTAAGAAAGTAGCAGGGGAGTTAATGAAAGCTAGATAGAGAACTAGTGACAGGCTGCATTTAAGAGCAAGGTTAGTAAAAGAGATGGATATACTTACCAATATCTCCATATTCTCCAATAAATCTCCGAGTCAGGAGGCGCACCGTCAGTGCTGAAAACATCGTCAAACTATCAGACTCAGACAGTCAACAGGTGCAAAACAAAGTGTACTTTAAAAAAAGAAGAAGCTGTATTTTACCTGATTTACCAACGCTCTCTGTCCCCATAACAACAATGTTGGCATCCATCTTCAGTTAACGAGCTGCACCGAGCCGCTGAGCTCCATGTGAGCCG